>OX940935.1:14090287-14282534 GCA_954870645.1 Agrotis clavis
AATATTCAAGATTGAAGACAGACATAGCAACAGGTCAGTACAAAATATTGTGTCAAAGTACGCTAGTACATTTGAAGGTTTAGGTTGTTTACCTTACAAGGCTCATTTAGACATTGATCTCAGTGTTAAACCAAAAGTTTGTCCGGTACGTAGAATTCCCTATTCTTTAGAAAATCGCCTGAAGGATGAACTAAAGAGTATGGAACAACAAAAAGTCATTGAAAAGGTTGAAAAGCCAACAAAATGGGTAAATTCTATAGTCCTAGTAGAAAAACCTAATGGTAAGTTGAGGATTTGCCTGGATCCAAGAAACTTAAATGAAGCTATAAAGAGACCCTACTATCCATATCCTACATTTGATGACCTTAGATCTAAAGTAGCCGGAGCTTCTATTTTTTCAAAACTGGATGCTAGTTCAGGATATTGGACTATTTGTTTAGATTCAGAAAGTAGTGACTTATGCACTTTTAATACACCCTACGGTAGATATAAATTCCTTAGATTACCGTATGGCATTAATTCCAGTGGAGAAATATTCCACAGAACCATGAATCAATTGTTTGGAGACTTACCAGGTATAATAATATTTGTCGATGACATTCTTGTCTATGGGTCGAATGAAAAAGAGCACAACGAAAGGCTTGAATTACTGTTCAAACGTGCATCTGAAGTAAATTTAAAATTTAATAAGTCTAAATGTCAATTTGGTATGGAGGAAATACGCTATGTTGGTCATATTTTTAACAAAAATGGAGTGTCACCCGACCAATCTAAAGTCGAAGCAATTTCTAATATGTCTAGTCCAACAAATGTTAAAGAACTCCAAAGATTTCTAGGAATGATTAATTATTTAGGTTCCTACATTCATAACTTAGCTGAAGAAACCACTATTTTGAGAGACTTGCTAAAAAAGCAAAATACTTGGCAATGGTTAGATCAACATGAACAACAATTTAAAAAATTAAAATCATTAATATGTCAGTCACCCATTCTTGTTCATTATGACATCAAGAAACCTATTAGATTGTCTGTTGATTCATCAAAAAATGCAGTAGGCGCTGTAATATTACATGGTAAAAATCCTATAGCATATGCCTCAAAATCACTAAATAAAAGTCAAATAAACTATGCACAAATAGAAAAAGAGCTATATGCCATTGTATTTGGTTGCAATAAGTTTCACCAATACATATACGGTAAACCGGTTCAAGTCGAAACAGATCATAAACCTTTGGTCACTTTATTCAAAAAACCTTTGTCAGAAGTCCCTACAAGATTACAACGTATGATGATAGCCTTACAAGCTTATCACTTAATTGTTTCTTATACTAAAGGAACAGAAATGTACATTTCGGATACTTTGTCACGTGCTCCCATCAAGGACACTAACCAAAATCAAGAATTAGTTAGCCTAGACGATTTAGACAACGAAGTCGAAATTCATATTAACTTATTAACTTCTAACTTAGCTATCACAAAAGAAAAACTGGATAAGATTTTACATCACACAAATAATGATTTAATATCACAAAAACTTAAAGAATATTATAAAATAGGATGGCCTAAATGCAAAGAACATTGTGACAATTTAGTATCACCTTATTGGAATATTAAGGAAGAAATTCATATGATTAATAATTTACTTTTCAAAAACAACTCTGTCATAATACCTAAGTCTATGAGGTCTGAAATTTTGAATATCCTTCATGAAGGTCATTTGGGTATAGAAAAAACAAAAAGTTTAGCTAGAGGAGTAGTTTATTGGCCTAACATCAACCAGGACATAGAAAATAAAGTAAGACAATGTGAAACTTGCAGTATTTATTCTTCAAATAAAACTAAAGAGTCAATGTTATCTCATGAACAACCACTATTTCCTTGGCAAAAACTAGCCACTGATTTGTTTGAATATAAAGGCAAAAAATATTTACTTGTTGTAGATTTTTATTCCAATTACATAGAAATAGCAAATTTAAACAAAGACAGTAGAACTTTGAATGTCATAACACACTTAAAATCTATTTTTGCTAGACATGGTATCCCATTACAACTTCTAAGTGATGGAGGTCCCCCTTACAACTCGTTGGAATTTAAAAAATTTCTTCTTGATTGGAATGTTGAACATATTGTGTCAAGTCCACATTTATCTAGGTCAAACGGACTCGCTGAAGTTTCTGTAAAAATTGTGAAAAACATATTAAGAAAATGTGATGAATCAGGGTCTGATCCCTTCATAGGATTACTTCATTATAGAAATAGTCCTAGAGGAAATATTGCTTCACCTGCTCAGTTATTAATGTCAAGAAATTTAAGAACTAAATTACCTAATATAGTAAGTAATCTAAGACCTAAAATTGTAAAATTTTCAGAACACAAAGTAAAGAAACACAGTAATTTAAATAAAACAAAATTATATTATAACAAAAATTGTAAAACATATCCAACATTTTATAATAACCAACAAATTTACTTTAAGAAAAATCCAAAAGATATCATATGGACTAAAGGTACTATTGTTTCAAAGACAGACTTTCCTAGATCATTTATTGTTAAAGATTGTTATGGTACAAATTACAGAAGAAATAGTCAACATATTCGGATAGATTATAAATCAAGCAATAATAAGTCAAATAATAAAAAAGTCAAATTCAAGGACACTAGACAGACTATGAATCAAAATAAGTTTCCAATTCCAAATAAAACAGACAAGTCGAAGTCAGAAACATTTCTTCAAAAGTCCAAAATAAAAGAAAAAGAGGATGATAATTGTATATTTATTTTCACTCATTCAGAGTCAAATCCTTTGTCAAAGTCTATTACCAAAGAAAATAATGATTCTGATTCCTTTTTGTCAGTAGAGTCAGATCATTCGTCTCAGTCAGTTACGGAGGCAAGATCTCCAGTATTTGTAAATGTCGAAGAAATAACGTCACCTGATAGTATACATGATTATAATGAATATGACGACCAGGTTTTATTGGATACAAATGAATCATCATATAATTCTCAAAGTCCTATTACTAGTCCTATGCTTGAAAACTTACCTCATACCTCTGTTAATTTAGAAAAGAAAGATTGTAAACAAGTTAAAAAAGAAATGTCGCAAGCTGAGTATAGCTCGAGAGGTAGATTGATAAAAAAGAGACAGAAATTAGATTTATAAATTTGAAATTGTGTATTAATATTGTATAATGTTAAAATATATTGTATTATTATAATTTTATTTATCTTAGCTTTATTCATCAGTTTAAGGTTATTGATAAGTGTCAAATTGTCAATGTCATAATTTTATAAATGTCAATGTCATAATAATTTTATAAATGTCACATCAAACCTTTTAAAAGAAAAAAGGGCATGTTGTATATTTAGTCTATGGCACATTAGTTTTAAGAATAAAAAATGTATTGTCTATGGTCTTCCTTGATCACCTAAGCTACGATGTAACGGACGCCATCGTGTAAAGCTCTCAATAAATTATAATCCGAATTCATCTCAAGAAGTTGTCTTATTACAAGAACCCAGCCAGCCCCAAGCACAACAACACACACAAAGCGAAAATTCCTCACCTACAATAAACTTAAATATAATCGTAATACCTTTAATATTTGCCCCTGAAATATACGTTCGTTTGACACTAACGACGCGGCACTAAGGTGCAATGAATCAAGTGCGCAAGCGCACTTATAAATATGCGAGACCATATCGTAATTGGTGTGTAAATATCCGACCAAATGAGCATTAATGAGCGAAGTCAAGACCGTGTCTTCATTCTTCATTTGAGATATTTATGACCCCATTTTGAAAAATTCAGGAATGCATAACGAATTTTTTTGATTTATTTCCATAAGGTCTGTGTGGAGATGGGGTTTTGTATGACGCGTTTCAGTGACGTTTCTGGTAATCATTGGATGTATTTTTCAGTTTATTAGGCAGCTAAAGGCACTGAAAGTCTTAAATGGTTACGGATAGTTTACATTCTACAAAAAAGCAATATTGTAATAAGAAATTGGAAAAAGAATAAGCTAATGATGAAGCACTTTTGTCACTAAAAGTTTTGTAATATAGACACTCTTCCATCCACAGCTGAAATTAGACAGATAGGTAAAAGTGATTAAAAATAGAGTATCGAATTCTTTATATTATTTTAATTTTTTTCATAAAGGCAGAGGCAGATTAAACACAAGTGCTGCAACTTTCCAATCACGGCCTGAATAAGAAAAAAATAAAGGTGCTGTCACAAATAAACGCATATAAGTAATTACGTTCTGTTCCCATACTCCCATACAAAGGCGGTCCATTAAACGGTCGTGTATAGGTTTTTTGTGGTGGCATCTTTTGACCCGGCCTGTGTCCCCGGGCGAAACAGTAAATAATGATCCCCATCGTATGTATAAATTATGAAATGAAATCATAAAAGTTGGGATGATATCTCTAGGGAGTTGGTGATACCGATGCGTCGGTTTCTTATTTTTTAATTTTTTATCCATGCGATTTAATTTAATTTAGTTAGTAACGTTGTTAATACAATGATTATTTGTATTAAAAATTATTAACATTTTTGATTGAAGAAAAGAGTGTCTATAAATAACTAGTTTCTTCATCAATTTATTGAAATGTTAAGGAATAATCATAAGTCACGGCTGCGTAAAACGCAAACTTGATTATAAAAATTGAAAATAACTGTAATTTTCTTCAAAATCTAGTGGAAAATAACAGTTCTAGAATCTAGACGATTAGGTATGAAATAACAGTCTGGACCCATAATTGTAAAAAGCCAAACGGCAGTAAATATTATAACGTACTTTACTACCGTATGTTTTATAGGCAGTTTTGATTAGAGGCCAATAGAAAGAGCCTAAACAAATTGAATGTTGAACTTACTGTAACGTAAAATGTTACAAAATTAGATGAGTACCGTTACCATAGGTAAGCCGGGAAGTACCTGTTAATCTCAATAATTATCTTTTGTACTCTATAACTATCTAGTAAGTTTAAAGCATTTAGAAGGGCATTTATTACTCGTACTTAACGGTCATGTTGTTCATTCAATAAAATTATGTCTAATGCGAAATTATGAGCTAAACAAGATTTTTTTTAAACTTTTTGTAGGAATGTTTATTGCTCTTCTTACCTTTTTGGTTACGGATTGAAGATGCAAGAATATAAAGTTATCGATTTTATCATAAACACCTTAAATATCGACACACCAAAACCTTCACAGTCACACCCAACAATAACATCATAAATTATTCAAAGATGACAGCAACGTCAGCGTTTTGCATAGAGGTCGTTACCGTCTATGATGGATGGGATCACACGATCTTGACCGAACAAAACCGAAGAATACCGAAGCGCACCGGAGATAGCCGATTTACCCCGAGGCGCTTAAACTATCTCGAACGTTTTAGCTATTTAAATGAGTTGTCAATAATAAGTTGCGGATAATTTAAAATTATATTGCAGCAGGGCTAACATGCGCAAGTTGACAAAATTTTGTCGACACATTATCTCGTGCTGAGACGACATATGTCTGTTTGTCGATGGGAGCTAACATGGTGACACTTTTATGTCGTGTCGTTCTGACATAGAACTCATGACGTTCTGTCAAACCTGTTTTTGTCGTCAGGCTCTAACATGCGCGCTATATTTAGTCGAATTTTGACATTTTCCTATGACAAGTTTCTCGTCGATGGTTTTCGAAGACGAGAAATCGCGACAACAGTGACTAAAAACTGAAAAGGCGTAAATTCTGTGAACTTTTAAGTATAATGGTGGTGCCGTACTACAATTATCTTTTAACTGTGTATGAGGAGAGGGAAGCAAGAAAAATACAGAGGAAGGTGATTCGCGACGTCTGCAACCCATTTGACTTAAGGGATAACGAGTTCCAGTCCCTTTGGCGAATTACAAAGCCTATGGCTATTTATGTTATAGCTAAGCTCCAAGCCGATTTGGAGCCTCAAAACGGCTGTGGCTTACCTGCCTTTTTAAAAGTAAATATCTACCTATTTACCACCTAAACTACTGTTAGTGTAATCTGAATTACGCTAATTTTTTGACTAAACGTCGAGGGCCGCTTTTAGTCTTTCCCACTGCCGCTCATATTCAGCGGCACGCTGCGGAGTTTTAAATTCTCCTGCCGCAAAGTTTGCATGTTGATGCATATAATCACAAAGATATTTAATCTGGCATTTTGTACTGCGTATTCTGAAACATTTACAGTTCAATTTGTAACTATTAATCTATCTCTTTCAATTAATAAGGGCACTATTATTGTACAGTACACACATGACAAGTAAACTTTCGTTCCTATTACGAATAATGTTTCACAGCAATTTCAGAACTTTGTACTTACTGAATAGTCAACATTCAATGTTGATTTATGTATGGATTTTGTAGATACATTACAGTTAGAACATTTCATCGAGATAATTAATGGTACATAGTATTATGATTACATATCTTAGAACTTTGAAAAATCCATTATTTACACGGTTTGTTTTGTAAATCAATTACAACATTGAATAGGTGATAATAAACTAATATGCATCTCCGCCATCTGTAACGGGATTTTGATCTAATACTTACAATTTCTTTGATGCCAAAGCCATCTTCTATAAAACAATTCAACAATTATTTCAAATTCGAAAATATTTAGCACGAGCGAACCACAGAGCAAATTTTGAATTGACAAAATGTCAAAGAGACAATTGTACGGTCGCGTTCACAAATATGGCAGCGTTCACGCAATTCCCACCAATAATAGACCGAATGAATGAATGAAACCGGCGATACTAAATTATATAATGGTATGTTTTCATGAAATGGTAACATCGGTTATCTCGCGTCGAGAAGGCGAAGTCACGACGAGATATCTTCTCGAGCGTGGTGCGCATGTTACGAAAAGTGACAAACGAATCGAGAACGACAAATTTTGCCTTCTCGTTTAAGAGATATGTCGACTTGCGCATGTTAGCCCTGCTGGTAGGCAAAGGTAAAGGTTATTCTGGCCATGTTTTCTGTCTGTGCAACATTTTCTATGAATCGTATTAGGAATCATCCAATGGAAGTATTTTTTAAGATATTAAAAAGATTGATTCATGTTTAAATAAGTTATAAATAGTGCTAATTTGGGTAATTTTATTTAGAGTAAAAGTTTCATCGTTTAGAAGACAAATTACAACATAGAGCTAATTTATTTATTTAATTAAATCTTTTTCCAAGATACAGGAGCGGACTTAATGCCTGAGACATTCTCTACCAGTCAACAAAGGGTGGTGGAGAGATGAAATGGCGCACTTCAGCCTAATGCCAAACATAAACTGGCCCAAGCACATTACATTAATGATTAAATTGATCATAGTCCAAGTTGTAGTATGAACACAGCCTTACCCTCCCATAAAAGTCGTAAAACTATAAAGACAAAACAATAAAAAACCAAAGTACCACCGAATGACGGAATGCAATAAAATCGTGACAATCATCTAGAGGCAAAATCTTAAACGCCTTATAATAATCTTATGCACCGCCTTAATCTACAGAGGACCTAACCTCAAAAAGTTGGCCAAAAAACCCGTGAGAACACATCGTCCAGAGCTGCAGTGACTCGATTCTTATGATATATTGCCTTAAACGTGCCATTTAGCGCTTACTCGTCCATTCTTAAGTATAGTGGGGCAAATTAGAAAAAAAAATGTAAACACAACATTGTACGAATTCAATAATTAGATTAAGCTTGTAATGAGGGGGTTGTAGAGCCTTCGGCGACGTCGGGTCGCGTCGGACGCCGCCCCGTGGCGCCTCGGGCGGGGTGCTTTTGACCCTATTTGTTTTAATTACCAACCAACGGTCTTTAGGAGGACACGGGGCCTTTGTGCTAGCCGAAAATTGTGGCTAATTGGCGGTAGGCCGCAACCTTAAACGAGCCGAGATAAGCTCGTGATCTGATGGCCTTTCTTTGGAAATTTGGATGATCCTTTGGGAGGTTACAGGACTTTGTTTAGTCTGTAATTTTAGTGGCAGCTGATTAAGATGAGGATTAGATTAATTTTATTCTTGAAAATGATTCAGGTGGAAGAATTGAGCCTTATTGGTAAAGAACCATCTCTAAAATTAATAGTATGTATAATACTAGGTGAGATTGTAGTGACCTTTTTCTGGGCACAGAAGATACCTATTGAATTGAAGACTCAAGAGTTGTAGAAGAACAGCATCCATTCTTTGGTTAAATGCATGCAGAAAATGGGATAAAGATTCTGTCAAGCACATCAAAGTGAGATTTGCAATTACATTCTTAAAGATCAGCTACGTGAAAATCGTTTAAATAAAAGGGTGTTTGAGTTTACTCTTTTAGAGCAGTAAGCATTATGTGTACAAGTAAATTTTGTATAATTCTCAATTGCTTCTGTGGTTTTCCTTTTCTATCTCAATCATATTCCGATCAGTCCTCCGACCTACTAATAACATTATTTAAAACATTCCTTAGCCGTGACTCCCTACTTGCTCTACAATCAACACATTAACATAACTCGAACTAAATACTATACTTACCTCCTTCTTTACGACTGAATTCCTTTCTCAGTTCCTCAGGAAATTCCTTGGATCCTCAGATGTTCCCAATATTACTTTCGATTACCGAATCATCCGGTAAATGCTTCAGTAAACGCTTGTAATCGCCTCTGCTTTACCATCGTGATTACCATGAGCGCCGCTTTTACGTGCAGGTTAAAATGTTGCAATGTTTTGTTCTTCTATATGAAATCGGTCATGTGTATTTGCGTTTTTTTTTTCATTATCAGGTGCGTGTAAATATTTGCTGCTTCATGGATTAATATAGGGAAATGAATCTATTAAAATTAAACGTTGGAACCATAAATGCGAGTTTTGTGAGTTAGCATGGTTGGTCCCAGTTTGTAAGATAGGATAGGCCAAGGACTGGCTCGATAGGTTGCGCTGTGTAAAATGAGGTTTTCTAGAAGAACATATACATTTTTACAAGACAAAACCGACAGCCAGAAGGGTAGAAGATCTTAAGAATTTATAAGACAGAAAATATTATAGAGTAGATCTGGATGAGAATCATACAGATTAGATAAATGTGCGACAAATAGGAAAAGGCCTACACTCAGCAGTAGCTGGATCAAGGTAGGAAGAGCTAGAGCCATTAAAATATATAGTAGAAAGAATAATGATAGGTGTTACATAAAGTCGCATTCATACGATTGTTATTTTTACGTTCAAAAATAAATAACAAGTTTTTTATGCTATATTATCTTTTAAAATTAGGTGTGTTCTGATGTAGGAAGTCAAATGGCAATATTTCAAAATGTCAATATTTAAATTCCTCATTGCTTTGATGTATAGTTTCGGAATTGGAGTCATTTATTTAAATTATGTTATTTGTGCAAAAAAAATTAACATCCGCATCAAATGATTAATGAGACTGGAAATGACTGCAAGTGATAATTATGTCTTAATAAGTTATAGCATACACTTTCGTTGGATCTGAAACACGCTTTGTTACTGGTTAATGTTGCGATTTTACATTTTACTAAACTTAGATGATTTCTATTGAATAGTTCCTGTTTTTATTGTAAGAATTGAAACTAACCGTGTTTTATGACAGGTTTTACTTTATCGAGAGTTTGTAACGTGGCTCAAGTGCAACTGCTATTTCCTCAGATCATTAAGGGCATGGAAATAGATGATAAAAATATTCATTAAAACATGCATTTTGTAAAGTTCCATGGCACCAACCAAGTAGGCATTACAAAAGTGCTTCCACAAAAAATTTCACTTATCATTATTAATCTCGAAAGCCTTGTCCAAAATCCCACGGTCTTAAAAGTCGAAGGTGAGACCCAAGAAATGTAGCCTGAAGCAAACGGTAGATCCACTGAAGCAGCTATGGCGTCCGTACGTGGTATTACAGACAAAGCCGACAAGGTTGATGAAAAAGCCACAGAGGAACAAAACGTAGAAAATTCGGATGATGATACTGGTAAAGCTGAATATAATAATAGAGGTGTTAAGATTAAATGTGGCGTGGCAGTTGATGAAGTGTTCGTAGTCTGAACAGGAATGGTTGGTGAGGAGGTCGCACGCAATCTAAGCATTCGGAGCACGTGGGAAAGACGCAAAGCCGAGGCGGGGTGCCTCGAGGCAATCCGCCACGGTTGACGATCACCGCGATAAATATATCCAACATTAGTGCACAGAGCAGTGAAGAAATGAGAGATGATTGTTTGGAAAGTGGAAACGAAATTTATTATGTTGAAGTTCAGATTTAAGGATTGCAAAATTATAGTTCATAGAAGGCTAATTAGGGGAACATCATTTTTTACAGTGCATTATTATCTTTTGGAACTGGTTGGCTGTTTATTAAGTAGCGGTGCTGCAAATTAGTTTCAAACAAACCATGTAATGACATGGAAATTTACTGCATTACGTTTGAAATAGGAGTCCGGCCATTCAGATCAAAATTTATGAAGTAGGAATAACACATTAATCTAAATATAAACATATCGAAACTTAAACTCACTAAACAAATCAACAGTGTCGGTCCTACGTAACTGATATTTAATATAAACAAACTGTCGACATAAACAAAACTTGATACCCTACTCTATACGGAGTTACAGCATCAGCCTCAGGAAGAATTCCCTAAAAACTCCACAGGGTCAAATGTCGAAGAATTTATTGCCTCCGCAGTAAAACCCGAAATGTTCGGCGTCTTTGGGAAGAATCGCGAACCTCTAATTAGTGAGATTATGAAAATATTCACACAGGTGCGTTGCAGCCCTAATAAGCATGTTCGCTCCAGGCAAGTCGTGAAGGCAAGGCTAATGTTTTGGGTGTTACCTACTCGCAGGTGAGTTTGCTTTTGTTTTTGGGTCGGAGGTAATCTAGGATCGTCTGTTTGCTGTTTGGGTTTTAAATGTAAGGTTACGTTTGGGTGCCTTTTGTGGATCGTGATTTTGTTTCACAGGTGTCTGTGGCGGGAACACGATTGGTTGGTACTGTTCTGGGAATAACAGATTTAGGCCTTTGTCAAACAGACAGGCGATAGCGAACCGAACCGAATCGTGTCATATAAAAATGCGAAAGCGATCCGATACTCTATGTGACAGGCTTCAAACAATTCCATACATTACAAACAAAAACGCTACGCCACGCATTCGGTTCGTCTGTCAGTTTGACAAAGGCATAAAGGTGATAGAACTTTTCATTTGAACGTGGATAGACAGTACGAATATGGGACGACAGTCGATCATAACAGCTCTCCGACTTCGTTCCGGACACATACCCCTAAATAAATTCGCATTCTTAATGGGTAAAGTTGTATCACCAAATTGTACAGAATGCGACACGATTGAGGATGTTTACCACATAATCATGGAGTGTGTTCGGAATGAGCCGGAGCGACGGGAGCTGTTGATTCTTTTTACGGATATCCGCGAGACTGAGGGGTGTAACAGCGTCCTGGCTGCTCCCGCCTCGGATGCAGCCAGGATGGTGTACAAGCTCGTAAACTGTGGTATTGTTCGCAGAAGTACCTAGGTAGTTTAAGATGATTGTTAAATAGAGAGTAGTTTAAGATGATTGTTAAATAGAATAGTTGGTAGTGTAAGTTGTTTGGTAACAATGAGGGTGGCATAATCTGTCCAGATCAAAACCCTCCCTAAAAAATAAAAAAATAAAAAAAAAAAAACTTTTCATTTTATTTATTTATGACGTAGAACCTACTCGGTCCTTTTCTGGACCCACGCTTTATGAAATTTTGAATGTTGCACTGGGTTAGATTTCTAGCTATCTATTACAGCAATCACCGAATGCGACAATAAATGAGGTTTAACACTAAACTTACAAGCTACTTAGGTATTTATGTTGTCCATAAGAAACAATTTGAGAGCTTCCACTAAAAATCTTTACTGTTAGTACTTGGTACTTAGATAATATCATCACCTCGCACGTGCTTCATTTTATTACCAGTAGTTAAGACCACCTATGTCCACAATCAAGACAATTAATCAGTCACATTAATATGTCGGGAGATACGGATGCATCATATTTTACTACATGACGCTTAAGTGACGTTTTAAATTTAAAAGTCGTGATATAAATAACCGTTGTTAGATATTTTAAAAAGTTAACTGGACAACCGTTTTACAACGCACTTAACCCACGGCTTGCCTGTAAACAAAATGAAAAGAATGCAAATTTTAATGGACAAAAACTGTAAAATAACAATCATGCGACTACTGAAGAGGAACACATTAAATTATCTAAACAGAAAATTATTAATTATCTTTGTACAGAAATGCAGTTGAAGTTATAGTTGAGAGATAACTTGACAAATGCATGTGTTCCACACATCATTGTGATTTGTGACCCGAAAATCCGATGAATCCTTAGATAAACGTATTAGATACAACCTTAGATGAAGCCTTAGATTTCTTCAAGATGATATTGTAAGGTAGCACTACCAATTTCAAAGGCATCATTAGTAAAAATATAGCTGTATAAAAATTACAGACAAATTCTTCACAACCTCGCACTGCAAAAAAGCCTAACAAATGCTTTGATATGACAGACTTCTAAGCTAATGCTTTTAAGTAGCAACTGACCAAAATGACTAATGTTAATACCCAAATATTAACCTACAAATTACAAAACATTGTAGACAAGCTATTAAGTTTACATTGTGTTGCAAAAAAACAAATTCGCAACCGAAACCATTGGAGTCCATTCACGAAATGGCACAAAAACTGAAATATCGCCCTCGTTATAATAATAGGTGGCCCGCAGAACCCGCACCGCAAATAAAGGACGCCATAATTTTTGACATGTCGAACGTAAACACCTTATAATTTTGGCAGAGAGTGAAAAATAGAATTGGATTTGCAGATATGACTAACTGTTTGCTAATGAGTAAAAAAAAACATATTTTTCTGGAAGAATGGATTAGTTTCTGCTTCTATATCTTGTCATAATTACGTTCGTCATAATTATCGCATACTCAATAAGTAATGTTTTTCTGTAGGTGCTAACTAACCTTCATTCTAATCAAATACGATTGTCACTAAATCACAGCATTCTAATAATAATTAATCTTCTTTTACCCTTTTGACTTTTTTCTCAATTCTCTAGTAGTTTATAATATCATACCTTTATACCTACATCCATCAAAAGAATATTTTATGTTTAACAATCTTTTTATGTAATTATTAACCTCTACTCTCAGAGGCATATTCATGATAGGCAAAATTCTATCCTGAGTCATAACTCCCTAATCCTTGCTCCCAGCTTTTACTCATTTTCATGGCCTATCCCACGGGTGATCATTTCCAAAAATGACGGTATAATGATACGTTGTTTGATTAGTTTGCGGTAACTAGTGAATGAAGAACGCAAAGGTTGGCGCCGACAACCGCGGTGGCGCCAATGAATCAGTCATTACTTACTGAACTGTCGGCTTTACTTTGTATAAACTTATTATTTAGCGAATTATGTGTCTACCCGATTAATTTGTTGGTGATTCCGGATAGATGTGCGGTAGACCTAATTCGGTTGGCTTTGTGATTTCTACAAATTGGATTTTGATGTATGAACTCCATTTTTTGGTAGAGGATTAAACTTGTTGCTTAAAATTATCAGCTCCTCGAATTGGATCAGTTCTTCGAAATCTGTGTTCTCCTTCTGAAATGCAAAAAGTGGTTATGTATCTGATATAAGGAAACCCAGTGAGTTAAGTTTGAAAACGTAATTACATAATGTTCTAAGGGTAATGTAGTAAGGTTTTGAACTCGGAAATTGTAAATAAGTATGTAGGTATTATAATTACGTCTTAGTACTATTTTACTTCTAAAGGGCTTCACACACAGCAGCTATAATGTAAAGATGTACATTATAGCACGATACATCTCATTACATCTTTCCATAGAAATCGTCAGGAGACCACACACCTGCAGCTATAATGTATATTTTTACATCTTCGAATCTCTATGGAAAGATGCAATGAGATGTATCGTGCTATAATGTACATCTTTACATTATAGCTGCTGTGTGTGAAACCCTTTAGACAAAAAAATTTAGAATACAAAATTAAAAAAAATAGTTGGTGTAGTGGCATCATCATTAAATAAATAATTTAACAAAAAAACTGTAGATAAATTGCATCATATTTTTTTATAATTTGTCAATTCCAACCAAGAGACTGACACCGTCATAAATCTATGTATCACACCAATTAAGATGACATCAAAATGTCAAAAACCATTCATTATAGAAATGAAATCGTCCCTTTTATACAATGCCTGTTATTTCGCGAAATGACAGGGCTCAGGACGGAAGGCACGTCTCCCGAGACAGGGTAACCGCAAAACTGCAAAACTTGCTCTTTTTATAAGTCACAATAAAATTATATTCTATTCCTGTATCATTGGAAACGATTTCGGACAATTATAACCGCATTTGCTCCTAAATTCATTTAATAACGGGCCGTTTGGCCAACTCACATTTTGATCTTTTATAATTATATATCTGTATTTTCGAGCGTCCATTTTCAATTTTTTTGATCTTACACCGTTTTATTGAGGTTGTCAGTTTGAAGGTTAGTTTCGATTGAGCATTTTACCCTTTTATTCTAGGATTTAATTGGTCTGTATAAGATACTGACAATAGTTATTGTAAGCGAGATATAATTATGATAATAACCAATAAAAGCAGTGGAGCCTTTTTTGCGTAAAACACACCTGTGTTTTACGCAAAAAAGGCTCCACGGTCAGCTGCTTAAATAATTTTATTAAACACTTGTGAAAATTCGATTTACATTTATGGAAAGATAAGGAAATGTTTAAATAAAATCTGAGAATTACGGTTTAAGTACTCTATAAATATTTTATGAAAAAACTAAAAAAATTGTAGGTAGCAAAAACTTACTCAACTGTCCATCAAATATCTCTTTTTGACATGAAACGGTACCCAACAATTATCAAAGTAGAACACTGTTTAATGCCGACTTGATGTCAAATCCATGTCTTTTAATTTTTTAAAGTTTGCCCTTAATTTGGTGTGGTTTCTCGCTTGTCAATCATTGTGTCATAAAAAGTGCGTTCTCCATTAGATTGTCAGTTTGTTTTTTTTTCACTAAAAATGTAACATGCTGTAAAAAGGAACATACATACTCTTTTTACGCAAAAATGGTGAAAGCTTTTTAAATAAGTATTTACTAGAGAAACAGTCTCTTCAAAAAAAAAATGTTTAAGAAAATGGTCATAAAATTATGACAATACACAAAAAAACTTGATAAAATTATAATTTTTGAGTGAAGTCATTTTTAACGATTACATCAATAATATCAAGCTCTGCATCCAAGTTGTAATAATAACAGCGTTTTTAAAGATTAACTTCAAACACACTAATGTTACGCAAAACCAAGAAAAGAATATCTTGACCTTCCTTTGGAACAGTACCATTAAAAAATATGAATAAACCCGGAATTATTAGATCAATCAAACTTCCGCACCGTTCCGTACGAATAATTAATCGATAAATCAGGAACCGTTTATAGGTATTCGATTCAAAACAATCGACTTATGCTCAGAAGGCTGTTTTAGAGGAAGACAAACAAACAATAATAAAATTGCAAAAAGTTTAGGAAGTCCGCGTGAACTTGGGCTAATAGGATTTCATGCTTCGCAGAATTAATATCAGTAGTGATTTGTATATCTGTCTACTTTTTTACGATAAATAAACTCAAAATTAACCCCTTACTGCATGATTTTTTATTTAAGTAAGAAAAAAATATATGTAGTAGGAAACACTAAATAAATGGACACGTGTTTCAGGATTTTTCTTTTTATTGAATAGATTTAGAAAAAAGAACACTTTTCCACTTTGGATCATATTTGGTACATTGAGCAGAAAATTAACTTTTACACTTTTTACTTTGGATCACATTTGGTACATAGAGCAAAAATCGACATAAAAATAACGTAGTATAAAAATATGTAGTATTTCATACTACACAATTTTTGCGATTATATAAAAGTGGAAAAGTGATTTTTTTTCTAAAACTATTCAATAAATTTTACATAGCATTGGTGCATGTTGGCACTAATATGGTACAAAGGAAGAAAGAAGTTTCTGCATGTTGTACCAAATTTGTTCCATTCAGTTAGAACCACCTAAAAGTAATTATTATTTGATAAAGCAATAAAAACTTACATAATTACCAATATTTAGATTACTTTCTTTCCTGTAGTATTTTTTTGCAAGCACTATCACTGAGATTTGTATTTTTGACACAATTTTGAAAATCAACAATTTGCTCCGCACCGGTTCGTACTTGTTGTCTGACTTTGACGAAGAAAGTAGTTCACACAATTTGCTCTTAGATGGCGGTTTTATACATAAAATGAAGCTCGTACGGGACGAATTTGACACAGTATGCATAAAATAAGGAAATCAGTTTGGAGCTTAAAAATATTTAAGATAATATGGTTTGGTTCATATATGAACCGCGATGCGGTAAAGGGTTAAGAAGGAAAAGAAATATTAAGCCAACACCTACATTTTCATGAAATCCAAATAACCATAATTATAGCTAAATCACTCTTTTGATTCTTAGAGCAGACCACAAAATTGTCAATAGAAATAGATACACTATGTTATTTCCAATTTCAAAACCATGACTAAACAAATTAAAAAAAAAAACACCTATCATTTCCGCCATTTAAACAAAATGGCCGTCAAACTAACAAACACTGTTCCGATCACTTTACCTCATATTACCTCGTATTAGCTATTGTATGGGGCTCAAAATTTCATCAGCAGTGGTTGCGTGATACGTCGAACCTCTAATTGGGTGATGAAACCTATTATGCGTTTTGATATGTGATGATTGACAGCTGTCAATCAGGATCGCGTGTGGATACCGCCAGGTGGCGCGTGCGACGGCTTCGGTACGTTGAGTGGTGGTTTTAAAATATTTGAATTTAGATTTTGTGGGAATTGGAGGTATGTGGGGTGAGCTGTTTTAAAAGGAGTTACGGCGGAATTCATTGGTTTTAAAATTGTCAGTTACATGTTACTATGTGGCTTCTTTTGTTGTAACCATAGGAATCAAATGGTATATATATCTATATATTCCAGATCTATTTATTGTTACAAATTCTGTTACCGTAGTAACAGAATTTAAAACAATAATTAGATAGGTATTTCCAGAAGAGCGGTTTTATAGTAGGTACCTATCTTTAGTCTCTGTACTGTCCATAAGATACCATATCTTACCTACATAGATACTCGTATCTTGTGTAGGCAGGCATATTAATATATTTAAAACTCGTATTTTTTTCACACTTGGCAAAAACGTAATGACGCTGCTATTTCATGTATTTAAGCTGCACATTAAATAAATAGACATCTCTAGTAATTAGTATAGATGAGCTAGCAATGCAATGATAATTTATGTATCTAATCCGCAGAGCATAAATACGGATCGTCTCAATTTTTTACCTACCAGAACCGAAGACTAATCATAGCTGCCACTTGAGTTCTAATTTTGATAATCCATAAACTACATCTCAACCAGCAGCGAAACCCCAAAGTCAAAACACCTTGCACCCTCAGGCAAAAATCCGACAAAACTCACGAATCTGACCTTAACCTAAACAACAATAAATCAAGCCATTTGAATCCTTAAAAAATAAAATAACGGTCAAAACGCTTACAGCTACATATAAATCTTCCTCAAAAATCATCAAAAATATGTAGTAAGTAGTAATAAATCTATATATAATTTCATAAAGTTACCAATAGGCTACTTCAGGTGGTCGTTACGTTAGATCTAGCCTAAGGGTAAATGCAATCTTCATTAGATGTTTGAGCCACGCGATATAGTGTGAGGCCAAGAGGTCATAAAAAATACTGTTTTAAAAGGTCTACTAAATAATACCAATTGTTTGCACGAAGATTTGTTTCGAACGAACAGTATAGAACTCAGCGTCAAAATGAGGTTACCATATTAGACGAAAATGATTTAAATGCTGAAGATAAAAGAATTAAAAGTAGAGAGATCTATAAAAAAGTAAATCCTAACATAGTCACAAGCGGTAATAAACACCACAATATTTCCATTTTAACCAAATAAAAAAAACTTGAGAGGTGTCCGGTCCAGTCCAAACCAGTCCAGTCCAGTCCAGTCCAGTCCATTCCATTCCATTCCATGGTAATAAACACATTACCCTCCTTTGCGTCGCGCAGTCGGATAGTGTCGTGCCAACTTTTCGTAAGAATTTTTTCCGTCCAGCCCCCTTTCACAACGCGCGATAAGGAACTTCGTTCCAATAAAACATGGTGTATATTGATGTACGAGTAGTTAGGTACTGTTACTACTTTTATAGCTTTTAATGAGACAATTGCAGAAGCTGAGGGCTGTAAAACCCAATGCAATAATTCTACTGATTCACTTCGTGCATATCTGAAAATTTCATTCGTTCACGAAGTAAACCATTTTAAACCTGCATAACATTAATTAAACCTCAAAACAATTCTGTATGGCGGTCATAATATAATTGCACTATCCACAGCGTGATTACTAGAAACAATAAAACTAAAACTACGATTATAATCGAACTTAATAAAGTGGTAATCGAATTGTAGGTAACCACAACACAATCTATAGTTTAACAGCTCATTAATTAACTATATCGATCGTAACTAATTGAATAGAACTGCTTGTATTACTATCAATAAATCAGTGCGATACATTCATAAATCAACTGCGTCAGTCAGGTTGCGCTTGCGCACGCCGCCATGACAGTCGAAATCGTTTGAATTATCGCCCCATTTTCCCCTAAATTCGACTTTAATCCCTTCCGAATTGCTTTTAATTGGCTCAAAACAACAGAACCAATTATTGGAATGGGATAAATGGAATAGTCATGGGAATTCGCGGCGATTTCGGGTAAGAATGCGCGATTGCGATGCGATTAGAGCCCAATCAGACGGGATTTGTTGCAATTTTCATTGACTGGCAAATTGCAGATGCAAGTTTAGTGTTCAATCATCAATCAGACGTCGATTCGAGAAAATTGGTTGAATCTTTCTTTTAATTCTATGTTTAGCTGTGTTACTATATTTTTGGTCTCAAGTCCGTTAAATCCGATTTATTTTAAATGCATCTTGTCTGTTCAGACATAAGCCCTCTTGACCTAATCCGGCAAAAACGTTATTTGTTGAGATGCTGGGGTTAATCCTCATATTGTTTGAAATTCTGTGTTACTTGGTGGTAACTGATTTGTAACGAGGTGTAAAAAAAATTAAAAACCTTTTGAGATTAACGGAGTTGAACAAGATTATGAATGAAATAATACATACCAAACTGTTTTCGTAAATATTGTAATGATTATTCATTTATAAGATGAAATTAAAACTAACATTTGAAATATTTCATGAATATTATTGTTTGGAAAATAAATCTCAGACATAATACGTAATGAAAATTATAAAATAGCTCATAAATTATAATTATTATGAGCTATTTTATAATTTTAGGACTAATAAACACTACTAAAAACTATTTCAATTCTACTCTTCGAAGCTACGCGTAGCGACATCGCATGGTGACAAATGACATTTCGTAACTCCTCAGCCATCAACTAGATGGCGCAACCAATACTGCGCGCAAGGGACGACCATTATCAAGGAATTTTATAATTCCTTGAGAGAATGTTGAGGCATTTGAAAATTATAGTGCTTTTTAAAACGCTCTTACTTTAATACAGTAATGCGTACAGAATGTATGTTATTACATTATAATTCACATTAAAGGATGGAATGTGAAATAGGCTTGATAATCTTGTCAGTAACTTAGTTTAAAACTTATGAGTCATCTTTCTGTGGGAGAGCTTTTCTCCCCTTGATACATTTTTGTTGATCTAGTGAAATGCTGCTGTTATATATCATGAGCTTTTAGCATTGCTTAAACAAATACCACCATGATTAAAGAATACTAACCAATCGTAATATAAGTTGTAAATCAGGCAGTTATTCCGTTTTGTAGCAAGCCTCTTCATAGATGTCATAATAATATTAAGTATTGTGTTATAGTTTGAGCTAGTCAAAATAAGTTAGTTGGTTTAAGTATCTGCATAGTAAAATAATAATTTTATTGGATTGGTAAATTATGGTTAATTTCACACCTTTCTGAAATCATAACACATACAATAGCTGTAATTCAATTTTAATATTTCGTTGTTCTTATTAATGGATCTAGTTAAACAAATCTGAAAAAAAGCACTTAAGAATTAAGTTCATCTCTTATTTCAAGTATAAAACAAAATCAAATACACATGAATTTTGATAATTAATATCGGACTTAATTGACTACCCTGTGAAACACTTGGTGAATAATTTGTTTGTTTAGCTAAAACATATTCACTAACTAATTAAAATGTTTTTTAAATAGTTCATTAAGCACAATAAGCCTATACGTGCATCTAAAATTTCAATTGAAACGTCCAAGTGAATTTCATCACGTTTTTTTATTAGCAAAGAAGATCATTACTTAAAACGGGTTTGTACGAAATCGCTCTCGACTGGCTCTCACCTATAATTATAATTAATTTCATTACATTACTGTAATGATTGTGTTTGGTATTGCACGATGTGAGCTGTTCAGGGTTGTCGACAACCAAACACAAATATTGTTTGCTTTATTCTTAAACATTAAAATATATAGAGCTTTTTTCTCATTTGTCAATTTTGCTATAGGCTGGGTGCAGGGACGCGTTTCAATTATTTCAGTTAAACAATCTATCAACTTTAGGTGTTGTTCGTTTACGCCCTCCCTCATCTATAAATGAGAGTTGCTATCATTCGTAGGCGTCCTACTTCCTCATCTAGAAACGCAAGTTCTGATTTTTCATGCAGGTGTCTATGTGGGTACTTTGGTAGACCAGTATAATTTTCCAGTAAGTTATTGCTTATTTAACTTGAAAAAATGAGAAAATGTTTAATGTAGCATCAAATGAATATTAAAATGATAGTGCATCAAAAACTGAAGATGTAGTTCAAAAGGTATGGTGATTTAAATAAGATACAATGGTAGTTGTCCAATCAAATGTACCAACACAGTGACTGCAGGATGGTGATCAAATGTAAACTCATGAACTACAAACTGGAATTGTGCTAGCCCTATCACCAGCCCATAGGCCACTCGTTAATGGGCAAACTGACACGCTACGGAACCGTTACTTACGTTTTTGTTCTAAATGTGAAAATTCTTACAACTTTGGCTATAAATCTTTGACTAACATTTTTTATGTGAGAGAGTTCAAACGAAGGAAGATGAACCTGTGTCGTAAGAATCTATACTGTTAACTTTAAAAGATGATAATTATATGACGACCCGACCTTTTACTCCATAACTATGTTTTTTCTTAAATTTTTTTTTTTCACGAACAGTCTAGGTATACCTACATCAATAATAATATTAATGGGTTTAAAACAGTAATACCTATTCCAGAAGTTATAATTATTAATTTATGTTTGAGCATAAAGTACTTCAGCGTTATAAATAACATTATCTCTAATCGAAGCAATATGAGATGATAACGTAGATAAACACGCAGAAGAAATATAACAATGCAGGAATGTTCATTACTATTTTCTTTTATTATCTTTTTACTTCTAATAGTAGCCTCCTCGACTTAACTATAGTACTTAATTTACATATTTACAGCAAAATGTACATGCACTAAAAGTAACTACAAAATTTTCTAGCTTACACGACATAAATCTAATTTTTGAACATGATTTCAATGATGTCATAGCCACAATTTTGGAACGAAACGAACTTATAAACGAAGGTAATACTTTTCGGTAACTTTAGTCAACCATTAATTTATCTAAGTTAATCTATCATAATAAATAAATCTCTAAACAAACAATAACAATATTTAAAATAATTTCAGTCTTCTTAGAGAAAAAGATCCAAGTATCGGCCGTTACAAGAATCATAAGATGGATACAAATAATTAAGATAAGACATAATACAGAAATGGATTAAGAAATGGAGAGCTGATGAATGAAACAGGATAAACGGATGCATAATGATAAAAATCCTTACTAATCAGTCAATGATACATCTTTGGCAGTTATAAATAAACTAAATTAAATATTTTATCCCTGAATATAAAGCCTCTTGCCAATTTTTAACAGGTACCGTAGAACGCGGTGAGAGCAAACAATAAATATATATACAGTTATGAGAATTAACGCTTCATGATGTCTTCTATGGAAAAGCCTAGAGGTCTCTTAGGTCCTTCAACTGGAGACTGGTGGTTGATGGCTGACGGACTCACAAGTGGTTGAACTTGTTGCGGGAGAGGCGGTGAAGGTTTGTGAGAAAGGTCCAAAAGAGAGCTCTCCGACTGACTCGTTGATGAAACTTCTTGACAACCTTCCAAATGCTCCAAGTGGTGCTTGTTCGCATCGCTGTGCGTTAGCAAATGCGTCTTCAAGTTAGATCTTTGGTTGAAGCTCTTGTTGCAAACAGGGCACTTATGGGGAGATTCTTCCATATGTAGAATTTTGTGTACAGCCAGCGTCCGTGACTGGCAGAATCCTTTTCCACACTCTGTGCACTTGAACGGCTTCTCCTTTGAATGTATGTACCTGGAAAATAGAGAACAGAAATTAGACACAAGTTCAACTTTCACTTCTAGCGAGTACACTATGTAAACAAACATCTACATCTTTATGGCTCAATAGGCGACGAAATAAGCGCTTTGAATGAAAATTGAAGTGAGTCTACATTACGGACACATTAGACTGTTAATATATTCGGTACGATATGAGAAAAAAAACTTTGGTCTCGTAAAAGCGAAGAAATATAACGTGTAATTTGTTCGACGGCGGAGCAAGACAGATATGGTGATCGTAAAGAACGAAACCGGTTGGCGAGGGAGCGCGTGCGCCCGCCGCCTCGCGACCTCACAAAAAGGTTTACACTTTTAATTTTTTTTTTCTACTCTTATCGTCAACAATGCCTCGGTGAAACACGTCCTAAATCACGTTGTGGGTATTTCGAGGGAAACATTAAATTAAATTAGGAGTCTCCCAGATAAATTGATTACCAACATCAGGTAATCTTTTAACTAGTGAAAGTGGTTTGGATTCTAACACGCGTTCATTAACTTGATTTGTTTGATGTAGGAGATAAGCAAAAGAATCTTGTAATTCAGTTTTGACCTATGCTCTATTTTCTTAATTACCTGTGTCACATCTTATGTTTTCTAAAATAATGTTGTTGAACTTATTAAGACTCGAAAGACATAATATTGAATTTTAGTAGTTCAGATAATGTAGCTTTAAAACATAAACTTTAATGTGTTGATACGGAATATCATATAACACGAAACTTAATAGCACGCGACATAAACACCTTAAATACAAATAAAAACGATGATACATACCTATGGTCTCTGAGGTGGTCTTGCCGCCGGAAAGCTTTCCCGCAGATATCACATGAGTAAGGTCTCTCATCAGTATGAGTTCTCTCATGGATCAGCAGATTGTAGGACTTGGTGAACTGACGGTTGCAGTATTTGCAAATAAACTGCTTCTTCGGTCTTGTGCCAGGCACTCCTGGTGCTCGCATTGGTGGGGGGTTTCTTCCTGGCATTCTTTGTGCCATAACACCAGGGTATCTTAATGAATGGTGGTAGAAAGCAGCGTTTCTTATCCATTGGTTCACAAGCATAGCGTGGTATGGGGCCGACGGTGGGAGCGTTGCGACCTGAGCTTGCACGTAGGCCGACATGGGGTGCGAATAGTTCTGCACTGGGACCTTATCGTAGGGGTACGGGGTCTGCATGGCTGGTCGTGGGTACGCGTAGGGTTGTGCAGGTGGCGTCCACGGCTGGTGCCGCGAGATTACGACCGCTGGGGGCGTGTCGTCGGTGGGCGTGTGTGGCGGTGTCGGCAAAGGGGGTGACGGCCGCTCGAGCTTGACTAAAGCTTCGATCGGAAAGTCCGGTGGGTAGCCTGGGGAGATAATGAATTTATTGTTAGTATATTGGGCATTGATACTAAAACTTTGTATTCTTGCAAAACTTTTTTTTGTATCAAAAAGAGTAAATTTTACAGTCAGTCATATTTATGGCATAAAATTTAATGAAGTTATTCTGAAGTTACAGGATAACATGTCCATTTATCATAAAAAGGCAAGAACAGAAAAAACTTAGAAAGAAAATTGAACGTTTGTTTACTTCGTTTCTTTTTTATATATCTCTAAAACATTAAAAGGCATATAAACATCCACATCCGAAGTGAACAAAACAACAAAATTAATAGCTTGTTTTTCCCTATCATCATCTTTTAAAACTTTTGCATAACAAAAACAAACGCGCACAACAAAAAACAACTACAATAAATACTTACTGTGATTTTCCTCAATATGTTCTTCCTCCTCTTCGATATTGATATCGTCCGAACTGTCAACACTGTATGGCTTATCTTCCATTTCCACAAATCAATTGTCCATCTAACTAAACACTAGGGCACTGTCCTCTCGGGCTCACTTTGGTATCACTGTAGCTGTGTCGTCACTGCAAAACTGGTTTGGACTGACAACCGGCTTGTGAGAGCGCGCGGAGCGTTATGAGTTTGTGTGCGTTCGCTATCGGGGTCTGCGCCGGCGCGCGGTGGGGAGGGGGGTAGATCAAAAGCGCCGCTCCGTCCGGCGCCTGTGCTGGCTCCCGAGGCAGCCGCACCTCCCAATAGGCGGGGCCTACCGAGCTCTGCCTTCGGAATCGATCGGTAACAATCGCGAATTGCTTCAACCAAACCCTTGCTTACTTCGACTAAGTTCTATTCTCCATTATTCAGGTTCGCTTTTAGAACTTTGTCTAAGTTAGGATCTGAAGGTTTTGTATCGTTTCGTAATTGAGTTTGTTTGGCAATGCAAATTTTTGGTGACACGGCGTCCCGTTGGGGCTATTAGGTGAGCGGATTGCTCTGATAATTTGGTTTCGTAGGCAAGGCTTTGTGTTTGATTGCCGTATGTCTTTGTGTATACGGTTGTTGTAATTTGTATGTGTATTGAGATTAGGCACGTATTACATGGCTCTTTGTGCACTGTTTTGGAGTGTTGGTGAAAGCTGTAAGTATCTAGATTGAATTGTTTATGTTCCTGTATCGGAATATGCACGACTTCGCTTTGTTCCTTTGATGTGCTTATTGCGTTTGTGTTTTAGTTTGTTTTCTAAATGAGATGAGTTTGCGAAACTTTATTACGAGTCTTTTGTTTGATTCCACTAGTATAATTTTAATTGTAAGAAAGTTATTTTAATCTCAACTGTTAAATTTTTGAAAGTACTTGTTATGTGGTTATAAAAGGAGCTAGTTTTTTATATGAAAGAGACACATTGGGGGTTTCTCAAGTAGGTAGAAACTTTGATTCTCCGGATGACTATTATAGTCATCCGGAGAATCAATACTACTACGATAAAAAGTATACTATTGGTTAACACAAGCTTTAATCTACCTCTACTAACATCAAATCTGTTCAGATTTTCTGACATGATTGAATACCTAACAAAAATTCATCAATTCATTCAAACATTCGCATTTCAAAATAAGTAAAGATTAATGACGATGACTATCTAGACTATGATATTTTATCTTGTATACCTAATATATAATATAAAAATGTATCGCTAAATGTGTTGCTAAGCTCAAAACTTGAAATCGGCTGGACCGATTCGGATAATTAAAGTACGAGGTTGGTTCTTACGAAGAGAAAAAAATAAAAAAATGCCTGAAAAAGTCTAAAAACAACTTTTCTATTTTCTTATACAAAAGATTCGTAAAATTGAGTGACGTCAGTTAAAGGCGGTACGATGTTTGCCGGGCTAGCTAGTACAAGATAAATTTATTAAATAGCTATACCAAACTACCGGTTGTTTTTGAGAATGATACTCTCGAAGTTTTAGACCATTATACTTACCTTGGACAGATTGATCTTTTAGAGGGACTAAGAGTCACTCAACGAGCAATGGAAAGAGCTATGCTCGGAGTTTCTTTGCGGGATAAAATCCGGAACAGGGATATTCAGCGAAGAACCAGAGTCACCGACATAGGTCATAAAATTTGCAAGTTGAAGTGGCAATGGGCAGGCGCAGGCCACATCGCTCGTAGAACTGACAACCGATGGGGAAGAAAAGTTCTCGAGTGGCGACCACGGACCGGAAGACGTAGCGTAGGCAGGCCTCCCACTAGATGGACCGACGACATCGTGAAGGTCGCGGGCAACGGATGGATGCAAGTGGCGAATTGTCGTTCGGCGTGGCGGTCTAAGGGGGAGGCCTATGTTCAGCAGTGGACGTCTTCCGGCTGATGATGATGATGATGACCAAATTACCACAACCCTAAAAATACTTTGATAAAAAATCGAACTATTACATTCATTCATCGAGACATTACTAGTTATTTTTAGAAATGAATTAATAAACATTAAATATCTACATAATTACCTATGTATCAATTAGGTACATGTGTAACTGCTACTTATCAAATTAATAGATAAGGCAGATTCTAGCTAAAAACTTTAAAAAAGTGATTAGGTATTTAATCGGTACCTAATTATCAACTTCAATAAATTACGCATAGAGTTCATAGAATTTAAAACAGTTGCGATTAAGGACGACCTAATGCTTGTTCACTATAGAATCTGTCTAATTGGTTTGGGCTATATTGCGTAACAATTTAGTAGGTACCTATCAATAATAATAATAATATAGCCTTTTATTCAGATCTTATATGTTTACAATAAAATATCTAAAACTACACATACCTACTCTTAAACGTAATAAACTACTTAAACTAATATCTGTTCTTTGGTTATCATCGCTAGATCTGTTTGACAGTCGGCAAAAGCCTCCACCAACCTTTTCCATTCTGAGTAGGTATCAATAATGAAGCTAAATTCATCGTCATCATCAACCTAGTGTTTCCCAACTATGTTTGGTTTCGGCTCCTATTCGAACCAGATTCAGCTGAATATCAGTATTTTACTTAGGACCTACTGTCTACCTGACCCACATAACCCAATAACTGGGTGATAACTATAAACTAGAAAGACTGGTTGTCAGACTTTCAAGCTTCTGACTAACAGACACGACTCTCAATAATCTACAAATGACAGGCGGTACCAACGGCTTTATGAGCTTTCCGAGGCAAAACCAGAATAAAATAATTAAAGCTAATTAATGAATACCTAATTTACATGGATCGATGACATTCCAACAATAAATTGAATACAATTTCTTTAAGTTCTTCGGAGATTCAGCGACAAATTATGTATGCATTTTCGTATTTTATTGAACTCAACAAAGATGTATTTACAAATGCCGTCTCTTAAAATAAAAAGAACATAGAATAACATACTTAAATTCCGAAAAAAATGCCTTTAATATTGTTAGCATCCACACATAATACGAACATGCACACAAACATTTTTACAAAATTAAATAAATAGCAATTAGCATTGAAGAAGTTTTGAACAAAGGGCCAATTTATTGTTAAAATACTCTATTCACACTCCGTGTTCAATATGAATAGTGTTTAGAATATAATAAGTTGTTGCCTTCTTAGGTAAACATAATTATTATACCTATTTATTGGGTCCCTACCTGTGTAGTGTGTTTAAGTTTCTAACATTGCCACGATGTAAGTTTGAATTTGAGTTAGGTAACTTTTGCTTGTAGAAAACTTCATCTAGCGAATGAGTTTTTGGGACAAACCTACCACACTACTTCTTAAAAACTGCGATTCCAAAATTAATAGTGGCGAACACCAGTAAAGTGTCAGGGCAATGAAGCTAGACGAAGTCCCGGAGAATGTTTTACTGTGATGTAGTAAATTCAGCGGTGAGGTCAATTGTGACTGAACTTTATTTATTAGTAAGTTCCATTAATAGCTTCTGTGTACAATAAAGTTTTGGGTATAGAATTACATTACGATTTGGACTTACAAATTCGCCAATTACTTTAGTAAACAAGCGTTCACAAAGGAGTGACAACTTGCTTATGTTCTTGTTTGTGTGATACAAACCACCATTGCACAAGGTTTACTTGAAACAACGACTGCTTCATTCGTCCAAACTCGCTAAAGTTACTAAATTATGACAATTGATTAAATGAAAACTTTTTTTAAAAAAAGGGAACCGACTTCAAAACCAAACACAAAAAAACTGTAAAATAACTTTTCTTTCGGAAGTCGGTGGCTATGTTTTTTATTTCATTTACTATGGCCACCGACTTCCGAAAGAAAAGTTATTTTACAGTTTTTTTGTGTTTGGTTTTGAAGTCGGTTCCCTTTTTTTAAAAAAGTTTTTAATTTTTCCCTTTTTAGTTCAAATATTTAACAAAAATCTTTATACAATCGGCGTCTTGAAAATCTACAATCCTAGTAAGCAACAAAAACGGATCTATGCGGGCAACTTCACGAGGTATCCATTATTGTTATATACTAAAACCTTTTCCAGAATGTAATGAACACTTTCCTGAAAACCGCATCAAAATCCGTTCAGCCAAACGCGAGATAATCGCGGACATACATACATACTCATACATACAGGTCGAACTGAGAACCTACTTTTTTTTTTGAAGTCGGTTAAAAATTAAATATTTGCCGATGGAGAGCGGCGTAGCACGCGTAGGCGTTGCTACGGTGCTACGCAGAATACGGTACTGGGTACTTAGTAGAAAGTCGCAATCTTTAACCCGGCGAGCATGATCCAGGGTATCTCATACCCTGTTAAAATTTAAAAGTACTGTATATTTTAAAATCCTCGTCTGGCGACACTAGATCGGTCAGTAGCTGAAGGTAGGGGCGTTAGGAACGGGGTAGTGGCGTGATCGCAGTGTGGGGCGAGGCATTGGCGAAGTTATACGTGCAAAAACTTGTCTCGGGTATGTTATACCCTGCCTCATTTTTGACGTATTTATTTTAAGTAATGATTTAATAATGAATTTTAACTGTTTTACTAGTTTTTTTTTTTCAATTAATTTCAGATTTTGTTTGTTATTTTTAGATTTTCGTTATTTATTTATTATTTTACTATATGAATTTGTTATTCGTTCATTTATTGATATATTTTTTTAGTTTTTACCATAATAAAATTGTTATTGAAAGCCATGAGGAACAGATTCGTGCTATGTTGGAAGAATTTTAGTTTAGAGAAGAATTCATTCGTAATTTGGGCTTATCAATGATTTACGAACACCTACATACACGAAAAACTAAAAAAAAATATTCCAAGGTACAGGCACTAGCGAATCGAATAGCAGCTCGGTGAGCCCTCACCTAGACCTACAATTGCACCCGGACGATATGTCGGATGCCAGGATTGTCCATATAAGAAGGACAGAAAAACTAAACATTCCTGCAATGCTTGTGGCAAGCCCATATATTTGGAATATGCAATTTTTTTTTTGCGAAAATTGTGCTGATCTCAACAGTGCTGATTAATCCTATTTCAATAAAAAATAATACTTATTTAGTTTTTTTACGAGGTGGACCTCATTATCTTTTAGTTTTAAGTTGATTTACATTCCAAAGAATAATAATTTTGTTGAATTCTTAATTTTTGTAAAACCTTATACGTAGTTCCCAAAATTACATAGTTTACAATAAATATGAATAAATTAATCATTATTATTTTATAAAGAACTTCTTTCATTTAATTCCATTAAAATAAACCATTATTTTATAAAATAAGATCAACAAACTTAAAATGATAATAAAAATAACTATATTACGGTACATTAAGATAAGGGTATGTCACACCCTGCCACATTCTTGAAGTAACTTTTTTTCACCTCATGCTCGCCGGGTTAAATAGCATTTATATTATTTCATTAACACGTTAAAAATTAATCCTAGAATAAAAAAAAAATTAAGACATGAGTATCATCTACCAACTAGAAATCATAGTTTGTGAAAGGCAAGTTATGGTTTTTGAAAGTGAAAAAAGCAAAAAAACTATAGTAGTTACTTAAAAGTCAGATATATCGTTACATGACAATTATGTCGCATGGTGTCAGAATCAGAATTAGAATGGCTATGGCTCAGTTATCAGAGAACACCTGATTTTGTCCCGACAGCAATAATATTAGGCTTATTGTGCTTGTAGCTTCTCTAAAATTATCATCGTTCTGTCTCTGTCACAATTCGCGCACATTTGAACAGTGGTATAATATTAACCTATATTGAGCAAGGAAGATCGGTTCCCCCGAAAAGACATCTTCATCATCCAACGACCACACAGCACCAGTGGCTGTATGTTCGTTGCCATCATCATTGGGTAAGTTTTTAGCTGTTTCTTCTTAACATTACCAACATCATTCTGTCTCAGTCAGTTGTCACATCCAAATAATTGCATTCCTAGTTTTCTTTACTGCTAGAATCGTCGCTGCAGTTACCATTGGAACTTAAAATGCCTAGCTAGTTCAAGTTCTCTAAACTTGAAACTCCAAACATACGAACATCAATGTCGCATAAAGTACATCGCAGGCGGCTATTTCGAAGCGCACGCAAACACCGGTCAGGTGGGCGAGGGACACACGACACTCTGCCGGCGCCCTTTGTACCCAGATATCAAAGGCGCCGACTCAAACAAGTTACCTTTCAAACTTAACTGACGTAACTTAGCTATTTGTCAAAGCAATTTAAACCTTAAAAGTTCAGTGATAAACTTCATAATTGAATAACCTGTATCTTGATTTTAATACAGGGAAGTTTCAACTTTGGCTGCTAAAAGATATGGTTTTAAATCGGTTTTGTGAGGTTGGTAGTTTATGATGTTTAGTTCTAAAGTACGGTAGAGCCACTAGACACCTTGTTGAGTCTAGAATTCGGTGTAAGTTCGTGTTGGTTAAGTAATGGTGTGAACAATCATGGGTTTTGTACGTAATGAGTCGGATAACTTGTTTAAAGTTGAATGGTTATACACTTATACAGCTAAGTAGGTATAAGCACCTTTAATAATAAAGGAGTATGTTGTGAAGTGTGGCTTATGTGGTAAAATAAAAAGGTGAAAACAAGATAAGTTTTACACTGGCATACTTCCGCATCTAAAGTTTTCCGATATTTGCAATAAAACTGCTTGTAGGCAGCCACCATCTGCATATTTTTTTTCAAACTGTGTTGAGGTGGGCCTCTAGTCGAACTCGATACAGCTGAAACAAACACACATGGAGCGGAAAAACATTTAATGAGTTTTCCCGCTTTGTGTCGAATGGAAGGGATTTTCAGAGACTTGGCTGATTAAAAAGGGTCCATATTGGCTCACCTAAAGTTGTTTACCCGAAATTGTTCTTCCTAACGATTTGTAATCCGAATGATCACTCTTCCTAAAATTTTTCAACCTAAAGTTTTTATTCATACTTTTTGTAGTGCTACCGGAGATGTTCATAACACTCATTTTTCCGAAAATTGTTATCAATAATATCGTTATTGTAAATATATTGAAACTCCTACTGTTTTTTATCATAACGTTTTTATCCCTAAACATTATTACGGTGATATTTTTATTTTGTCATTTTACTGAATTTAGTCAAACTAAATAAAGTAAAATGTCGAGAAAATTCGACGGAGCACCGCTTCGCGGTGCTCCTACTTCTGGGTGGTTTAAAAAAAAATAACCACGAAGGGGATGGCGGGGTCTTTCAGACCCCGCCATCCCCTTCTAACCTAACCTGTCCGAGTCGGGGTGCCCCCAGTCGTTTTTGGTCAGAGTGTGGTGTTGGGGTCACTATGAAAAAAATACTGGCGACAAATTTCCAGGTTGCGCTCGCCGGTCGCTGCCGCGGCACCGCTTGCTTTGCTCGCTCGACTCGATCGCAAGTAGCTGGTCACAGTTCTAACCTATCCTAACGTATGGATATCTTTTCAGGTACACACCGCTTTAAATAAAATTAAAGAAGACGCTTTAACTAATAAAAAAAAAATCAATTCACATAATTAGTGAGTGCGAAGCAAGCACTTCCTCAAGTATACGTGCTAATATGCCAACAAAATAAAAATAAATCTAAACAAAAAAATATGACTTTGAATAATAGTGTAAAAGAAGGTTATGTTGAGAAAATATAGGAAAACAAATAATAGTTTATTAGATGTTTATTGCTACCGACATTATGAAGTCGAATGATTCGGAATTATGAACATTAGTGACAGTGCAATTAGGAGTTGTGATCATTAGGTTAAAAATGTTAGGAATACAATTTTCGGGTTTCCGATGATCGGAGTTTAAATTTTAGGTGAACTTTGGCGCGCCCGATTAAAAACGACCCTGTGCCTTCAGTTTCCCTTTTCGTTTCAGGGACATGGTCCTCTTTTAAGACAATCCTGAGACCCTGGCAGGCCCTTATGGGCCCTGTCAGTTTGATGGGAGGTCCTTGAAGTGAGTGTAGATCACGAGTGTGGTCCTCGATCAGACGGTGAGCAACACTAAAAATACCCTTGAGTTGAAATAATTAACTCTAACAAAAAAATAAAAGAACCAGGCTAATAAAAACAAAACAAACAAATTGTCTAGTCAGTATATTATTATTTTATCACGAAAAAAACTTTATTGCTTTAATAAAATTGTTTACACTTGGCTTCTGTTTCATGTCGGACAATATTTGTTTAACACATATAAAAATTATTTCGTCACAAAAGACAATGTTCTATGTTTTTAATATCAAAGGGAAATATATTTCAAGTCTTTGTTTGTGTGCGTGTCATTATAAAGATAAAAGTTATAATAGACAGTGTGTAATTTATTACCTAGATTTTGCAGTAGTAAACGCTCTCGTTTTTTTATCGCTAGGGATCTTAGCGTTGGATTTTCATATATTTCTTGCTATGCTTATGGAAATAAAAAGATTTATCAGAATATGTAATTTATCGATTTTTAATCAAAAATGAAGTAGGCAATATTTTATTGTAAGGCAATGACGTCTTAGCAAGAGTTATTCAGCCTGATGAGTACTCTCTGTCAACGTATAAAAATTGAAGATCTGGAACACCTGATGCGGAACTCTAAGAGCCCAGCTACACTAATATACAGGAATGACGTCTTAGCAAGAGTTGTTTAGTCTGATGGGAATTTCCTGTTGTCTTACAAAAATGAAAGATCTGGAACCTCTGGAATCGTCTCGCGAATCCCGTTGTTTTCCCGTCCCCAGGCTCCTAGAATTCGACATCAGACGTTTCAGATGTTCGATTTTGACGACCCCGACTGCTGGCATAAGCATCAGGATCCGCGTACGAAGTCGTGGGCAGAAGCTAGTTATATAATAAAAGTTCATTGTCATTTTTATAGTGTCCAATATTTTTATAGAGATATGGTTACTGTAGGTACAGTTTGCCGAATCTTTGTTGGTTAATCGGATTTTATCTCCAGGAGAACTTCTTTAAAATATAGCATACATAGTTAGCCTTTTAAGTTTTCTTCCTGGCTGGTACACGCGTCTATTTTCTTTGAATTGAAGTCAACTTTAAGCTTCAATCCATCACATTGGCACTGCGACACTGGTTTAAAGCAACTTGGTAGATGTCACGTGTCTTCGATTTTTTTCTCCCGTATAAATGCGTCCTTCTTCGCCATTTTCTTGTAAATATTGTTTAATTTATAAAGAGGTGTTCCAATTTACTATAAGAGCGATGATAGCTTTTATTTGTTCTTTAGTTTTTTTTTTTTGTAAAGCTATGCTTTTATTCACAGAGACTTCCAAATTTATACCGAATATAGGCTCTTGTGATGTTGAGATAGAATTGCAATCTAAATTATAAACCAAATAATATTATCTGCATCAAAGGGTCGGTCTAGAATAAAGAGCGTATCATTTGATACAATCTAAATGATATAAAAGGGAACACAAATTATGACAAGTTAGCTTTGAAAAAGATATGCAAATACAATTAGGGATCATAATATCATAGTCACGAGGTTTGAAACTAGAAAGTGAATAATGACTTATATAATAATAATGGCATTGTTTTAAAAACCAGATTAGAACAATAATAAAATTGACTGGTTTAGGAAACTTTATTTACTATTTTATTTTGCTTCTTGAAAAGTGAAGGAAAAAGGAAAAAACAGAGCTGCCAAAGAAAAACCTGCTTAGTGCTTAAAGCGACCGTTTTAAACCCGCTGGAAGTAGGTATGACATTAGACTCATAATAAAAATTATTCTACATCTGAGTTGTTTACTTACAACATGTCTAGTACAAGTACAGACTAGTTTAAAACATACTACATATAAGAATAAAATAAACAAAGATTTGTGTCGAGATGTTTATGAAACATGAAGATTACTACGTAGTGGGAAATCCACGGGTCACGCTTTGACGTGACGACAAGTCATGTCCATTTGTATGTGCAGCCATGTGAGAACGTAATTAGTTTTGACCACGTTAGGTACCTACAAAAAATTTGCCCTTTTCTGATCAATCATTGGGTAATATGTAATATTTAATTATCTGTGCCCTATAGCACATTTAAACCAAACAGCGCATTTAAGCCACAGAGATGCGCTATATATTTCATTTAAAATATTTCAGTGTATGTATGTTTGTATGTATGTATTATATTTTATTGTTCTTCAACGATGGAATTAGCCCATTTTTATTTACCAAAAGAATATTAGATTAATTATTAAATTAAAATGACCTGCTATACGTATTATATTGTTGTGTTGATGATACAATTTCTATGCTTGTTGTTCTCTTAGAACACCGTAGAAGATAGAGTCCATACAAAGACTAAGAAAATTGTACTAAAAAAGTCATGATACATGCACGTTTTTGGGAAAACCTGCAAAATCTTTCTCATTCGTGAAATGATGCAATTTTTTTGGAATATCGCGAAATCTCTGAAAAAACCAATCCTAGCCTTGAGCGTAGAAAATAGCCTAATTATCTAAGCCATTTAAAGATTGGTACGTTTATCAGCTTGTCAATATAATGTTTAGTACGGCACGTAGTTTTTCCTGATATTTTTTCTCATTTTTCATGTGTCATGATTATGCAGCGCGTTTTCATCTACTACATGGGACGGACTCATGTGACATATTTTTCTAAGCTATCCTTCTTGGACAATGCGCGGGTCGACGGCGCGTTGTGTTCCACGCACGCCTCAAAGAGCGTCAGCATAATGACAGGACCCCTCTCTAGAGGGCCAAAGCCTGCCGGAGTCGCAGGACTTATCTCAATACCGTGACCCCGAAACATAAAGGGCTATTGAAGGACATCGTGGATTTTAGTCAGTACAAGTCTGACAGTCCCTGCTCGGGGTGGGAGGAATCATTTGACCATATTACCACGCTAAAAAAAAGCTATCCTTCTTTCGTTAGGCTCTCTGTGAAGCAAACCTGACAAAGAAGTACTTCAACGTAGATCATGGGCGACAGCCAGTTTGATGCGTGAAACGAAATGGTGCATAACCTCGCAACTTATGTATTGGATTGAGTAACAAATCGTGAGAAGAATGAGATGTCAAACTGATCAAGCTTTAAGTTTCAACACTTTAAAGGTCGTGTTCTTGCGATAGAATAACCGAAATTAACGTATCGTCGTAGTCGTAGAACAACGACGGTTTTGATTATTTTCAATTTTTGCTTTTTTACGTAAAATGAGCTTATATGCCGTGCTTTATTAGCCAATAGCTCTTTTTTTTAAATATTATTTAAAATAACTCAGATACTGACTAGGAATACTGACGGATTTGATTTCTTAACGCAGTAAAATGACGTAATATTCTATTCGCCCGTGTACTACGCTGCCCCCTACCCCCCGCGCCCCGCTTACGCCCGTGAGCTCCTGTCGGATTGTTAGTTCCGCCCATGTTCTGAGTAAGGTGTGCGCGTGGCCTTCGCTTTGCACTAATTATTACGTTATCTTATTTTCATTTAACTCTTAGGCTATATGGCATGTCCCATAATATTAATTTCTTGGTGCAGATTTTCCTAGAACAACGACGGAAACCACTTTGCGTCGTGTAATTACGAGAAAAATCCGCAAAACAACGACGTATGATAACATACGACACACAAGTTTTCATAAAACAATGATATTTTATAAAATTTAGCCGTTTTAGGAATTTATCTTGTTGGTCAGATTATAAAAGTTCAGAAACAGAACAACATGTCCAAATTTCAAGCTTAGCGGATCAGCGGTTTCTAAAATATACCCTTAAACTCCATTAGAAAACTTTAAAGCGCCGTACTGTAAAGTTACTGATTTACAGAACCGTCTTTGTTCTACGACTGTGACGGTATTGGCAATACCATTTATCATTAGGTTCGATAAAGCGCTGTCATCACAATATATAATCGCTTTATTTTTTAAAACATTGCTGAACTTGCTATGCAAAACATATTCTATAGTGTAGTTAGGTCTCTTCTATCGGTGCGAATGGTGCGATGATACACAATGCCTTACCTCACTAGTGATGAGTTTCAGATGTTTTATTCTTACCAGTGGGAGACACAGACACAGTTATTTTTACATCGTACGTCAGAGGACTTCGGATATCATCGGAATTAGACATGGGTAGTTCGCGAACGATTGAAGTAAATGAACTAGTTCATTTCCCAAAATGAACTTTTCATTCATTCACTGGCCATTCAAATGTGTCTTTAGTTCAGTGTTTCTTTTCGCTTAGTTACTCTATTCACCCTAATAAGTATGAACTTTATTGTAATAGGAATATAGTCTTTACGGGAAACGGTAGGTCCATTTCCCGTAAAGACTATATTCGTATTAAAGTTTGAAGGAATATCGATATTCGTATAAAACTGAACTAGTGATTTAAGTGAAATGCATCATTTCTCTAAATCACTAGTTCAGTGAACTAGTCCAATGAACTAGTCCAGTGAACTAATTCAGTGAACTAGTCCAGTGAACTAGTCCAATGAACTAGTTCAGTGAATCATCTCATTCAAGAACTCGTTCTGATTTGTTGGACTAAATGAAGTACTGAATGAATGAATGAACTACTTCATCAAGTGAAAAGATATAGGTACTTCATTCATTTTCTTTTTACTGACACATTTTGCGCATCTCTAATCGGAATTAGCCTAACGTTGGACATGTGAGGCACAGAATTATGAGAACTTAACTGTGCTGTGGAAAGTAGAAGTAGACATAGAAGTAGACGTAGAGTAAGACATAAGAAACGAGGTCTCAGCTGAAATTACGAGTAATTGATGAATGATGATAGATAGAAAACACTTTAAACAAATTACATGTATTTACAGATAATTATCTTATACATAGCGTGACACAACAGACGGCCTTATCGCTAAAAGCGATCTTTTCAAAACAACCTTTGGATGGATTTGAAGTAGAGGGAGAAGCAATACAGTAGGTATTAATAGCACAGTTAATAGAAAAGTCTTGAAGAAAAATGACACATGTTGAAACATGTTGTCGGCATAAAAATGATGATATCTGTAGGCTAGACTATAACAATAACATACTCACATATGAAACACGTCCTCTAAAACAAGTACTCAAACAAACCATTAAAAAACATCCATAAAATTATATTCGTCACATAATACCGTCAATAAACTTCTTAATTTGCACAGGGACAATAAAAACTATGAGAATTATCATCCTACTACTAATTACTGTAATCATCTTAGTACGAGAGTTTCGGTTTGTGTAAACACGTCAAATTCCTAATTGGCTGGATTAAAAGACCTTGTTGAAGATAAAGAATAGATTATACTTTGAGATGGGGATTTCGTAACTGAGTCGTGTGGAGAAACGTCATTGATTCACGTGATTTGGTTTTTTTGGCCTTATTTGATTTTTTCGGGGGTTTCTTATACATAATGACGAGGAAAGAAGTTTGGATCTTATACAGACAACCGAAAGTTATAATACTTGGACTTTTCTTACCGAGGCTTATACTGATTGTCATGACACGCATCATCACATCAGCCTATAAATGTTCCCACTGCTGGGACACAGGCCTCCTCACTGTGAGAGGGAGTGGGCCATAAATCCACCACGCGGGCCCAGTGTGGGTTGGTACGACACGCATACGGTGACTTATTATACTCGTATTTCATTTTATAACGTAATTTTTCAAAGTCGGGTGAGTCCGGTGCACTTTATTTAATCGCAGTTGTATAGAAATAGCTGGGTTGAGGGAATATTCAAAAGGGTCGCGACTTTAGAGGACAAAAAAAGGAATGGGGTGGATTTTAGTCAGTTTGAGTCTTACACTCTTCGGCTCCACCACTATGACCAGCGGCATTTGATGATTTCCCAAACCAAAAAAAAAAACATGGTAACCTAATGTTTTATTCTTATATTTTGAACGTTTTAGGTCTCACATAATTACTTAATTACCAATAATTAAGAAATAATAAAATAAAATATTCTTTCAATGTCAGGCGGCTGAAAACGAATTTTATACATTCATCTAGTTCCAAAAGTCCCTAAAACCTTTAACAGAGCTGTTACAATTGTATTTGGTTAGTTGTAACAACAGCAATCCATCATCATCTTGACATACAATGTTGTTATATTGATTACAGTTTCTGTAACTGATGAACATCTTACATGCCGTTGAAATATTTTCAAGGATTTACTATTTTTATAAATTTTCCTTAATTCATCTCATATCAATCTGAGTAGACGATATGACATTATTATCATAACATAACATCATAGTTATTATCTCCTTAGGTTTAGCCATAGATATAGAGTATGGACTGGACCAGGCATTTTATCTTCCTATAATTGCCATATTTATAATCTGATTCTATCATTAGCATACATCTACATATTTATTTCCTGTAATACATAGATTGTTATCTATGAATTGACTATTTATTTACAATTCCTTCTCTCTTCTCAAAAAGTATTCCGATTTTATTTTACTAGGGAAGTCTTAAACCACTATGCTAGCCATAGGTTTAGCCATACATATAGAGCATGGACTGGACCAGGCATTTTATCTTCCTATAATTGCCATGTTTATAATCTGATTCTATCATTAGCATACATCTACATATTTATTTCCTGTAATACATGGATTGTTATCTATGAATGACTATTTATTTATAATTCTTTCTCTCTTCTCAAAGAGTATTTCAATTTTATTTTACTAGGGAAGTCTTAAATCACTATGTTAGCCATAGGCGTACGGTGTATCTAATAGTAGCCACATATCGTTGTACCATACATAGCTTTAAACAACAGACAAGGTATATTCTTCGAATAGTTTATGACTCTTGAACACACACAGCCCAAATATTCCCCTAACACATTATACAACATTGGTTTTCACAATGGCCACATAAAGTCTGCCCTTGAAGCTTAAAAGAAACAAAATATCTACCCGAAAAAATTCCATACATACGATGTTACTTACATACTTCCAAAAAGCCTTTATCATTCTCTGAATAGGTCATACGAAGTGCAAAACGACCCTTTGTTCCACTATCAGTTAGCCTAATGTGTGTAACTCAAAACTTAGCAATGATAAGGCAGGTAGGGCGGCTTTTCAAAGGTAACAGTGGCAACTTCAGACGCCTTAATGCCATTATGCTTATTGTAAACAAATAGCGAACTTTATTGTGCGTGGTACTTTTTTGTTCTTTTGTTTTGCCGGTGCTTTTGATCTGTTGGGATTGGGTCAATTTTGCTGGCTGTATGAGTAATGCTTCCTAATAACATTTGGAGCAAGTTGTTTTGCAAGGCTCATGGGTGTGGAGTCTACCTGATGTTTTGTTTTGTATGAAATGGAATATTGTAAATAAAAGTGTGAGGTAAATTGATCTTTGTTTCTATGCTGCTTAGGTTGCAATTAGAGCATGATGACTTAACATAACATCAAGCCTGTTTCCTGTGAATCGACTCAGCAAATGAGAAATCAAGCAAGCAAGCAAGTAAAACATTTAAATACTTGTGAACATTTAATTGTTTAATGCAAAAACAATTACTTCCGAAGAGAGCCGAAGTAATTAATTTTGATACCTACAAATAATTTAATTACCCGGAACCAATTAATTGTTTAAGAATTGCATTGGTCGTGATATTAATCCGTGAAATCAATTAGTGTAAAACAACACTTAGTTAATGGATTATATCAGGTTAATGTAAGACAATGACTATACTTTAATCCATTATAGATTGTTGATAAAACTATTACTAGTTGCTAACGATGGTGGAAGGTGTGAGTCATTAATATAACATTTAATTTTATAACTTGGCTTTTTTAAACGCCTGCCACAAGGATTTGCATTATTAGATTAGCCCTGGTGTCAAAAAAGATGACGTCATTTGAATCGTATTGCCTCGCATGCTCTGCTCGTAACATACTCATACATTTTAAACGTACCTCAGGGCAAAACAACCGCGTGTTATTGGGAAGGTTTTGAATACAAAGAGTTTTTACTAGTAGTGGGTGGTCTAATATCCCGAGCTGTCAAAGATCTATAGATACCAGCTATCTAGGATCCCACTAAAAATTAAAACAGATTGAGCTTCATGGTTCTCGTTGGCCTTTTACAGTAAATGATGCTAAGCCAAAACGAACGGCAAAGTAATATGCTATTATTACATCACAGTTGGACAAAACTTACAGGCTACCAAAAACTGGGCCAAAGTTTATCTATGAAAAGGTACAAAGCTCATTGAAAAACTGCCTCCATTCTGGGGTATCATAAACCGAGTGAAGATTGCATATTTTATCTCCCGATGCCCAGCAAAGCTATTCTCTAAGGACACAGCGCCGCGCGCAGCGTTGAAACAGCAGCCTGCCCATAATGGATTTTCAACTTTATATTTAAAACATAAACTTGAAAAACCGACGACGATACGTCTTGCTTTAGCACTGATGGATCGACTGATGTGAACACTTTTTTTTTTTATTTGACTTGACTAGGATGTGCAGTAGCCAGTATCTACAAGTAATAGAAAGAAGAAAGAAAGAAAATTATTTTATTCTCTTACAGAAATGCATGCAAGTTACTTAAAAAGAAAACAGACAAATTTTAAAGTTATCTTAATCTAAACATAAAAAATAGACATAATAGCAAATACAAAATTCGACAGCTGCATGCCATGACTGTAAAAAGAAAGGTGACCACTCAGCATAATGCTGTGCTGTGAGAGACCCACAACACAGCGCTGGTTTTCAGTGGTCACCCGAAGAAGAAGAAGAAGAAACAAGAGTACGGATATCAAGCCGGCTAAAAATTCATAAAACTAAGATAAAAAACAGTACATAAATTAACATAATAGAGGATTTTCAGCTGTTGCGAAAAACTATTATTAGGATGGAGGAATTTAATCTAGATCCGTTTAAATTGACGCTCTAGCCTGATTGAGTAACAAATTAATATTCATCGAAACTTTTGTATTAATAATAATATAAGAAAAAAACTACAATGTTGGTATTATAAATACCAGGCAAAGTCGATGTAGTTTTTTGAAGGTTTTTTTGTGTTCTAAAATTTGAGTTCATAAATAGAATCATTGATAAACTGTTACAAAACAACAAGACATACTTTTTAATGTTTTTAAGTGATATCCTTCGTACAACTGTTAAACTTATCTACTAACTATAACGCTATCTGTCCATTTAAACAAACAACACGATTGTAATCTTGTTCTTAATAGCCATTTCCTTCCCAAAAATACTTAGTGTAAAATTTGTAGTTGATTATCTTGGTAACGGTCTTTAACCAAATGACACATACGAGTACATGAGTAAATACCAAATATTAATCGATAGTTAACTGCGCAATAATCCAGGGTGTACTCTCATTGACAATTTATAGGACGTTCATCGCCAAAATCCTATTGATTAATTTTTTTTGTTTGTCGAGCTGCGTCTTTGAAAATCTGACGAGTTGCGTTTCTGTCGAGTTGCGTTTTTGACGAGATGCTATTCTGACGAGTTGCGATTCTGTCTACATGCGTTTTCTGACGAGTTGCGAATGTGACGAGCTGCGTTTCTGTCGACATGAGAATGATCCCTTATTTACTATGAATAACATTAACACGTCATCAGTTTTTTTTTTAATTTTTTAAGAAGGCTTAAGGTTTTGCGATCCAGTACCTTTCTTATTTTACCCAAAGATTTAAATCAATAGATTCGCCCAACCTCGTCAAATAATGGTCATGGTTTCGGTTGGTGGACCAACATTGAAATAATATCCATACGCGGATCATTCTCATGTCGACAGAAACGCAGCTATTGATTTAAATCTTTGGATAAGAAAGGTACTGGATCGCAAAACCTTCTTAAAAATGAAAAAAAAAACTGATGACGTGTTAATGTTAATCATCTATCTATCTTCTATCTATATCTATCTTCTATCTATACTTATAATAAATCTGTAGAGAGTTCAATTCTGTACATGAAATATATTTCCAAAATAACTATCAGGGGGTGATTAGGGATCGATACTGATGCCAAAAATGCAATTAATAAAATTATTGTCTGTCTGTCTGTCTGTCTGTCTGTATAACCGTTATAGAAACAAAAACTACTCGACGGATTTTGACGAAACTTGGTACAATTATTTTTCATACCCCTGCGCTGGTTATAGTATACTTTTCATCACGCTACAATCAATAGGAGCAGAGCAGTGAAGGGAAATGTTAGGAAAACGGGAGAAGTTACTCCATACACGCTAATCTTCGGAACTACTGGATGGATTTGATTGTTTTTTTTTTTTTGTTGTATAGCTATTAAGTCTGGCCAGCATATAGGCTATAATTTATCTTGGAAACTTGAACACCTGATGCAGAACTGCAATAGATCAGCTAAACTGTAAGAGATATAAAAAAAGCGTCATAGCAAAAATTGTTCCGCGTGATGAGCATTTTCTGCTGAAAAAATTAATTTGAAGATATAGAACACCTGATGTGGAACTCCAAGAGCCCAGATACACTATTACATATACAGTAATGACGTCTTAGCAAGAGTTGTTCAGCCTGATGAGCACTCCCTGTTGTCGTATAAAAACTGTAGATCTGGAACACCTGATGTGGAACTCCAAGAGCCTAGCTACACTATAACATATATAGGAATGACGTCTTAGCAAGAGTTGTTCAGCCTAATGAGCACTCTGTTGACGTATGAAAATTGAGATCTGGAACAACTGATGTGGAATTCCAAGAGCCCAGCTACACTATAACATATATAACGAATAACATCTTAGCAAGAGTTGTTTAGTCTGATGAGCATTTCCTGTTGACTTACAAAAATGAAAGATCTGGAACGTCTGGAATCGTCATGCGTGTCCCGTTGTTTTCCCGTCCCCAGGCTCTAAGAATTCGACATCAGACGTTCCAGATCTTCGATTTTGACGACCCCATTGTCGCTGGCAAAAGCAACAGGATCCGCGTACGAAGTCGCTGGCAGAAGCTAGTAGTAAATAAGGACTTACTCATCCCAACTAGCAAAATAATCCTGGCATGCGATTAAAGAATGCTACCTGGACTTATAAAGCTCCTGAGAAGGTTTTGGTAGTTGCTACTACGCTTTTAACAGCATAAATACGTGCTGTTTTTACTCAAGTACGTTTTATCCGATAATTTGTACTTATATCCGTATATAAAACCATATTTCCTGACATATTTAGGATCAGGACTCCTATAAAAGCATGAAATAAGAGTAGTTACACTCAAGAGTAATTACTCCGGTAAGTTAGACTTATATGCGCCTATAAGATAACATCTGCGGGCTATTTAAATCCTCATACTCTTGCAGAAGCATGTACCAGGAAGATATGGACTGAGGAGCAATTGCTCTTGTTATTTTTACTTTTAGCCTCATATAAGCTAATATTTTGTGGCCAATATAAGTAAATTAAAGTTAAATCACTATAAGTCATTTATGTATCTGGTATGGTTCAACATAAGCTTAGAAGTAACTGTTAAATGAATTTCATATCCACGTTTTATGAATAATAAACACCAAGATTATAACAGCACTCGGTATGACAAAATATTTTCTGTATTATATATTTTTTTAGTTTTATCATATGCCGTTTTAAACCTAGACATATTTATATTGGCATTCCACAGTAGTGTTATAGTCTAAGTAATCTCAAACAATCCTGGTTAAAACTCTTATGAAACCACTTTTGCTTGTAACGACCAGTACAGGCGAAAACACGCTTTATATAGTTTTGAGAAATTCTATTGTAGGACTTGACATCAGCCATTTTGATTACAACTGTGTGACGACCGTTTTGCGAATTTTAGCGAGGGTTCCGGACATGGCACATTTAGAAAAAGTTAGAACTCCGAAAGTACCAAGTCTATGAGCGATATTGAAAGTGAGGAAGAACTTTCGGATTATAACAAAAATTTAGAACTGTGTCATTCTATTAAAAACTGGGTTTACACTTCAATATTTCTCATTCTGCATTAAACTCTTTACTTAAAATTTTAAATATGAGGTTAAACAATGTTTTGCCTAAAGATGCACGAACATTACTGGATACCAAGAAAGAAAATCTAAACATCAGTGTTTCAGCCCCAGTGCACTATTGGCACATCGGTTTGGTCAAATGTTTGAAAAAAATAAAATGACAATGTAAGAAACATTGTCATTTTATTTTATTTTTTTGAAGAAAAATTTCATTTACCAAATGAAATTTTTCTAAACATAAATGTTGATGGATTACCAGTTTTCAACAGTTCGAGTTTTGGCTTTGACAACCGGGACATATCTCAGATAACAAGAAATGTGTAACATTCCAAGGCCATTTTAAGTTCTTTAAAGATCTGAAATCTTTTTTGGTTAAAAATCGATCGATATCCAGGAACATCGGCATAGTCTTGTTTAAATCGTCAGTAACCTATTATATAATTAAGTTAAACAATGTTTAACCTAGCACGTAAGACAAACCTGTTTAAAAATATGTTTTTAACTTATCAATATAATATCAATCGATTTCATCTGGGCACATTGCGGAACCCTAATCGGTAACAATGGCGAATATGCTTCGGTTTTGAGATATTCCAATATAGAACCAACATACTTATATTGGTCCTATATTACACTTGGACATGCTAAAAATACTTATTTTAGCACTATGTTACACTTAGAAATGCTTACTAAGAAAATGTCGGCTGCCTTCATAATATTAATTTAATATTAATTAATACTAAAATGTAAATAAGCAAATTTCAAGAGGCGCTTTAAAATTGTAACCCAAACCACCACAGATTTCACAGAAAATTCATATTCCCCTATGAATAAGCTACCTACTATACGACTAACAATAACTTTTTCTATTGTGGTTGACATTAATAAATTCTGATTCATATAAATATGTACTTAAACACAAGAAGTTAAAAATATTTTCACAGCGCACAACAACTTCCGATAGTCTCTTCGACTGTTCTAATTATGAGCTTACAGCAGCATTTCTAGGAGCGTATTAATCAAATTTACTACTATAACTTACTTATATTGAGATTAACAGGAGTAATTGTATTGACGTAATTCTATTTAAGGAGCAATATGGGCGTAGATGGCATTTCAGCGGACTAATATAAATACGTTATAAGTAAAAGTAGACTTATAAAGTGGGCCCTTTTCGCGACTTATATGTGGATATAAGTCTCATATAGTCCTCGATAAATGTGGTTCTAGGATAGCATTAAAACCACTTTTTGCTAGTTGGGATGGGTCATTTCGTTTTTATTGATAACTTTGTTTTTGTTTACATGATGATTACTACAATCAAAAGAAATATTACTCACTTTATCTACAACAACAACAAAAATAAAGGAAAAAACATTACAAATTAATAATGCAAGTAAATATTAAAACACAACTGGATAATACTGCATTCGTAAACACCTAAAATAAAATCATACATAAATAATCAGAAATCGGAACAGTAGTTATCTGTATAATTTCCTTCCACCGGTGATCAAACATAGGTACTTTAATATCGATTAGATTAATATCTCGAGTCTTTCGATGTTGTATCGACATAAAGAGCTACGATCTAATGTTGCATTAGTATTATAATTTGATAAGAGCTAATCAAGCTATGAAGTATCAATAGAAATGACGGTGCAGAGTGGAAAGATTAGAGTTGATAATTATTGCATGACTGAAATTCTTATTTTAAGTCGGACGAAAGTCAATGGCGTTGGAAAGGACATCTGGCTGGACGCAGAGATGGAAGATGTATCGGTATAAAGAGCTACGATCTAATGTTGCATTAGTATTATAATTTGATAAGAGCTAATCAAGCTATGAAGTATCAATAGAAATGACGGTGCAGAGTGGAAAGATTAGAGTAGATAATGATTGCATGACTTAAATCCTTATTTTAAGTCGGACGAAAGTCAATGGCGTTGGAAAGGACATCTGGCTAAAAGCAGAGATGGAAGATGGTTTTGATCGAATGGTCAAGGTTCAGACATTTTCTTTGGCTACGGCCGCCTTAAAACGCGAGTTTGGCGATATCGTCAACCCATCGGAGGTTGACGATTATTGTCACATAAGTAAAACAAAAATACATATTTCAAAAATTGTCTCGTTGGTTTGATTCCTCTTCGTATATAGTTGTATTGGGTTCTTGCATCAGGACTTTTACAGCTGCGGCCGCAGATTCTGGATCCCAGATCACGACGATAGGTTTGTGCCCCACGAGGGTTTTTACTCCTACGAACATAATATAACTGATGGGATTGGGGTGCACTAAAAGGTAGGTACTCTATGTCTTCAGTTGATTTAAAAATCAGTAGGTAGATCTTCTTCTGATATCAACAGGAATCTGTTATAAAATAACAACATACTAAAAATATTTCAAAGATAGTAAACAGTTTCGATAATTTTGGTTTAGTATTGAAACACGATTCCAAGAATTTGTGAACATATAAATCTGTCAATCCGTTATGTATGATATGTACATATTGTAAAAACGAAGAAGTAGATAGGGTTGTCACAATCATCACCAGTCACCCAAAGTTATTTACCAATAGTTGTTTAAAGACCTCCCCTTAATTTTAGATGGTAAAATGTAAAATCATAAAATGAGTCCTCCCGGACTCCCCACAACTATCCTAACTATCTGAAATCCCCACACTAGGAATTTCTCTTGTGTCGTTGGTGCGTTTACTAACATAGAAACTCACATACACGAACGCCCAGACCCAGAACAACTACTTGTAGATCATACAAATATATGCTCCGTGCGGGAATCGAAAACGCGACACGCAGCGCAGCAGTCCGAATGCTCAGCCGCTGCGCTAAACGTGCCGTCAACTAAAATCCGTGTGTTCCTTTAATTGTCCTGCACGAACCAGGGTACCAGTAACCTGTTTACACAGTGCCGCAATCCCGGCAGACGTTTGGCCATGTGCCGACCGCGTCAATAATTGTCAGCTCTTTGAGGAGCGCGTGGAACTCGACGCGCTGTCGACCCGGGCATAATCTCAGCTACCCATTGCTCGCTATCTGTCCAATCCTTGTTCCCCGTATCAAGCAGATTCATGCCCTCTTCATTCGTTAATCTGTCTACCTAGATAGGAGCCTTTTCCCGTTGTGGCCTTAAATTTCCGATCGCTTTTCAAGGCTTTTTCGCTTCTATCGGCCATTCACTCTCTAAAATGGCAGTTTGTAGACTGCCATTTTAGAGAGTAGTCGATTGGATGTATACGTTACCCAAATTTGCGCTTTGGGTCTTTTAGCGCAGATTTGATGAAGGGTTGTTTATGTTTACGTCAACTGAGGACAAAGTTATCCTGTTTACCGAATCAAGTCTATTTAGACCACATTTTGAATACTGAAAAAATACAAATAAATTTCGTGATTCTGAACATGGCTGATTCATTGAAAGACACGAATCACATTAGTAGGTAATTAAAATATTAACGTTATAGCACCGCATACGTCCTCGTTACAATTTTAAATACCGATTGATAATTCGATAAAAATATGTACAAAAACGGTCTGATTTCTCGTGAACTAAGAAGTGACTAAAAGCCGCTAACCCCAGCTTAGTCCATTATCAATCGGCAAACTTCAAAGGTTTGGCAATAATCTATATTATTATACATTCGACCGGCTACTGTGGCATGTCGGTTCTTCAGAAGTGTCATTATCATAGGCGGCGCGCTTTGATCTGTTATCAGCGTCACACACATATTTGCCACTACGTAGATATTGCATTGTGAAGGAGGTAGTGTGATAGTGTAGGTAATTTCCAGAAGGCTGTGAATGGCGAAGGGAAAGTGGGTGATAAGATTATTTTGGTACATATTGAGGGGCTGATATTGAATGACCTGAATGGAAATTATACGTTTAAAATATTTTAGTTTTGCCTCTATATGTAACATGTCCCTTTTGTGTATTCGTGTGTTGAATATCTTTCGTTTCAGTTCTGGAATCAGGATTTTTAGCTTTAAATTTTCGCAATGGTTAATAAAAAATGAAGGCTATGAAGGCTGATTAGTAGCCCATGGAGCAGTAATAGTGCTATTCTGTGACCGTTACAGAACGTTACATACAGTGCATTGTTTTCGATCTTACTTCATCCAAGTGAGTGTGACACACTATTCGAATTCAGTTGTATTAAAGTAAATCATCGCAGACATTATAACTGAGACAAAATAATTAATTTTCTAAGCAATAAGTTAAAATTTCTTTAAAACAAATGAGTTGACAAGTATTTTCAGTGCACCACTGACTATAGTTGGTGCCAGTTAAGATGGCAATAGCGGTCATTGACCTTTACCTAATAAGTCGTCGTATAATGACATAACATCAGAATTAGCATTTTTCTGTGAAATGATAGTGTTTACTTTTGAGTTGTTTACTTATGAGATAGTGAACTTAAATAAAAATTATATAAAATCTTAGTTATAGGTGAAATATTTTTACCATTTTGATATCTTATGAATTATAAGATACTTATATCCTTACAATATACTTACTAATTTATTCGATATTTAATAAAAATGCTAATTCTGAGCTTATTTCATTATACGAGGACTTATTAGGTAGGGGTCAATGTCCGCTATTGCCATCTTAACTGGCACCAACTATACCTCCACCTTTTTATTTTAAATCCGTAGTTTCACTAACAGGTTGTCTGGAAGATATTGCTATTAGCGATAAGACCGCCATTGTAACCCTAGAATTAGCAATTTCATACAACAAATGTGTATCAATTTTGGTGTGCAATAAGGTAGGTATATTCTATTCTTTGATTTCGATTTATTTTTTCTCTCACTTTGGTGAAGTGCGCTCGTGAATGTTACAGTCTGGTGCGCAAATCGAGTGACCTGGTCTGGACCTGGTGATACTTGTATAATATGTTTACTAAAGCAGAAGAAAAAATGATGATGACAATGATAATAGCGATAAATAAAGATACGGTTACCGCCGTAATCAATTCTGAATTTTTAATATATTGATTAAGTACACGTTTCAACAATGGAATCAACTTTCATGAAAACGTGTGCGAAGAAATTAAGGGTCATTATTATCGAGTGATGGGTAGCTCGCCGTCCGATTAAGAACCAGGCCCTAGTTAAAAGCTCATGGAGTCTGTCTACAGGGCGTACTTTGGTCACGGGACTACCTTAAAAAAAGGGCAAGCTGACTAGAGTAGGTTGATTTTCAGTCAGTCGAGTCAGACAGTTTCTTTTGCTCCTCTGACTGGGAGGACTCAAATAATGAAATGACTGCCTTTTTGGCTTTTATAACCCAGTAACTGGGTATAATACTGGTGAGAGTCCATTGTCATAGGTACACTGTAAATTTTGGAGAGCTCTCCTGACTCTAATTTGACAGTGATTTCTCCAGTTATAATCAGTGACGAAATTGTTCACTCACATTTTATCAATGAATTTATTGTGATTCATTATTTTATGATAAAAAAATTCTAACTACAGATATTTTTGGAATTTAAATTGATGATAATTTTGATTCGTTACATAATCGATCTATTTTCTTCGTATTATAGTGTTAAAATAGCAGCCGTGTGACATGTCCATTATGACAGTTTTATCGAAACGTCTATCAACGATGTTAGGAAGCGGTCCAAGTTAGAAAGGAAGCAAAAGAGCGTAGTAGCGCTACCCCGGTGTTCTGTGAATTTGACGGCATAGCACCCTTATTACGAGTTTTCACTATTTTACTTTACAGCGTCTTTCCAGTATTTACAGCGTTTCTTTTATGGAAAAATGGAACAGCGCCTCTGTAGTGCGAAGAAAGAACAAATTTTTTCCTTGAAGTTTGTCATTTTGAGTGATTGGTTAAAAGAAAGAAAGAAAGAAAAGGGCTGCTGCGCCGAGCGACAATTCCATTCCCGCACGATGCAATTTTCTGTATCTATTACAAGTAGTTTTTCCGGTCTGGGTGTTTGTGTACCACGATACAGGGAGTCTAGTTTGCGGCACTATTTCATTCTATAATAATTAACTTTTCGAGTAACTAGAAAAATAATATCTAAATTAGTCTTTTACATGTGGACCACTGCCCGCACTGATTTTTTATGCTACAGAATCGTTTATAAATGAATCTATTTTTTCATAAAGTTTATCTTCTACAACTTATAAATAGCAGTCCATTCCGGAATTAAGGATGTTTAGATTTTACGCTCTCATTTCCTCGTCACATTTCGTGCCGCTTCTGCTTATAACTTGCGCCACACCGGCTCATAGCACACGGCTAATGTGTCAGCACTGTAACATAATGGAACCTCGGCTGTAATCAGCGTATTAAAGTCAGGAGTGCTTTTCAGTATGCTATCAGTTGCTGTAAAGGTCTTTGTAGGTTTATTTTGTATTTTAGAATAAATCACTGAAACGAAAACGCGTATTTGACTTCACAGAGTCTAGAGAGAGAGAACGTCGCCGTCGTGGCTAAATAATTACAGCTGCACAGGCCGCGCTTGCTGAAGATGGTCTGTGGATGGATGACCATTTGCCATAGCGAGTTTCCTCCGTGCCTCGGAATGCACGTAAAGCCGTTGCTCCCGGCTGTCACCTTGTAGATCTTTGACAGTCATTTCTGTTAATCTGACAGCCAATCTCATCAAATGACTCAGTTACTTAGTTGTGGAGGTCTTATAGACAGTCGCTCCATTTAAAATAGTGATTTTCAGCTGCATCCGGTTTGACTGGAAGCAATCCCCAATATAGTTGGGAAAAGGCTAGGCAGATGATGATGACTTGTTGTATATTTTATGGTATAGAGATCGACTGCAGTGCAGCGGGTTCGATCCCCGCACGAAAAAAATATTTGTATGATCTACAAATAGTTGTTTCGCGTCTGTATTTGTGAGTTTCTTTGTTTGTAAACTCAACCACGATATAGGAGGAATTAAAGAAGAAAGACCACGACCACGGACCGGAAAACGCAGCGTAGGCAGGCCTCCCACTAGGTGGACCGACGACATCGTGAGGGTCGCGGGCAGCCGATGGATGCAAGTGGCGAATTGTCGTTCGGCGTGGCGGTCTAAGGGGGAGGCCTATGTTCAGCAGTGGACGTCCTCCGGCTGATGATGATGATGATGAAAGACGAAAGAGCAGGGCAACGTTTTTTTTTTTTTAATAAAATATAAATGCAAACAAATAATTATCAACGTAACCTGACAAATTATTTTTTTCTAAAACTTTGTCCCAAACGTGAGTCCTGCATTTTTGTCTACAAGACTTCTTATTCAGACCATCTGCAAACATAGTAATTTATCGGTACCACTAGACACAACTCTAGCTCCTTTTACAGGAAATGTGTAAACTTCCTAACACTTTTGAAGTTAACCGCTTACTACCGAAGTGGGCACTCGGTACCTAATGTGTCAATTATAATTGGCGTTATCATGGCTAATGCATTTCATGATGTTTTAACGATGGATTAGCTTGTTTCAGAGATTACGTCGTGACTCAGCTGTCGGGAAATGGCGAGCTTATTAGCTTTGATAGAAAAATCGCTGTAAGTTTCATAATAATTTGTAAGTGCTACTTTGGTATCTGATCCGCGTTGATCTTCTTACTTTAGTTTTTTGTTTTTGTTTGTTTGTGTTATATTTTGTAAACATAGGCTTAAGTATTTTAAATGTTATTTTTATTTATGTAGCAGGTGCTCCGCCCGCCTCATCCGGACGACTTCTTAAACCCTGTAACTGGGTAATACGATAGCTCTTGGTAAAACTGGTTGTCAGAATTTAGGGCTTCTGACTTACACGACCATGAAAGGTAACAAAGATCGCCAATCACAGCCGTAACAACACATAGGAAACTGAACAGCTGTTATTTTTTAGCCTCTAGCTCCATTGTGCACTGTTACAAGCGGTTATTTTTATAGCCACTAGCACCATTGTGCACTGTTATATAATATTACTATGATTTCTAGTATTAAATTTATCAAGAGTGGATTCCACTAACAAGGTAATTGCGGCAATACTCAAAGAAACATATTTAGATACTGTAAACACATTTCTCAACACTTCATTGCGTATTTGTGAATCATGAATGGGTCACTTCAAATACCCACTTGTATACATAGTGGGTACACACACATGTACAATACTAGCCATTGTTTTCAGGGGCTACTATAACTCGGAATACGATTTCAAAGCTTACGATAGCGGCTTCCGGTTTGTACTGACAGATCGTGATTTATCGGCCAAACTTTTAAAAGCGAATCAGTAAGTTGGTTAAGTCAGGCGTTTTTTCAAGAAGATACTTATTTAACATAAACATAGCACTTCGCATTGGTGGTCCAATAATACTACAGTTCCGACTTATGGAAGTTATCCTGCTCTCAAAACGGTAATGGAAAATATCTTGAGAAAACCATGATAAATCTAGAAATATAGAATCGAATTAAAGATGTCTTATTTATTATCTCCCGTTCCTTTTCAAAGGTGATCTACATCCCGACAGTAGGAAAGTTTGGGCGAATGGGCAAAATCGGGTTTATCTTATAAGATGTCTAAGAAATTCCAGATTTGACCCTGGAAATAGGATAGCAGCAAACGTTAGATGCTAGCGTAACTACTGCTTAACCACCTTAATCCTAGCATCTTCTTACATTGACATTTCATTGTAAGTATGCGTTCAAAAACAAAAATGTTCGTAAATTATTGAGGAAAGATTTTTCCTCATTCATTTTTGAATGTCCAACAACACTATCATGTCACACAGTTTACCTACATCTTGGGGTTTGGAAATTTCATTCATAAAGACAAGTCAAAAGTAAATATTTGGTTACAATGGTGAGTAAAAACATGCACATCACCAATTAAAACTGAACTTAACGCGAAAGAAAATAAGGTTGGTTTTAGCTTGAAGGTGCTGTATCGTCAATACAGCCAAAATACACAGAATGTAGCACGGTCTGACGCCACTTAAGGCCACCCAAGAAGAAGTTTTTGCACGCATCGGATTAGCTCAGAGTTTATTTTGAAGCGGAGATCTGTGAAAATAATCACACTTTTTACAACTACCAGACTAAAGGTCTGTCTGTCAATAGTATGGCACTGGGATGTCCACTGCATTTTTAACGACTGAATATTATGGGGATTTTTTCCGTGTATGGAAGTTTTTTGTTCTAACAGCGTTACAACGACGCTCGGCGCCATCATAAAAAATCCGAAAAGCATAGTGATCGCTATCATAAAAGCACAGTGTTCTTGTCTCATACATAAGACATAAGTTTGATGTGATATTTCAAACAAAGTGATAAGTATTTCAACAAAGCGAAAATTCCACAGTGTTCTGAGATAGACGAGACTGGTATTAAAATCAAAGGGAGTTTATTGCTGCTGAGCGATGGCTGAATATTGAAATTCGGAAATCCTTCCAAAAATGTTCACTCTTTTTTTATTAACATTACCTATGTAAATAAATCATATGTAAGAAGGTGAATGCTTTCTTTCTTCCTTACTTACTTATGTTCCGCTCCAGAAATTTATGATTAAGAACATTTTTGAAACTCCTGCTTTTAAATTGTATACATTTGTCAAGTACCCCACTGTAAATCAACATTCACAACCACACAAAGGCACTTCCACACCACTAGATTAAGAAGTGTAACGACACTCGATATCAATGCTTTTGCCACTTCAAAAACGCAATTTCTGCTAAGCATAACGCTCATAATGTGACGCAATTTCACGCCATTTTGACTTCAATTGTTATAAAACGCTACTCAGTTACATAGACCACACAACGTATGATTTCTTTAGTGCAACCTATCCCTATTACACTTATACCTCCTGCAATTTACAACCTTATTTTGGGAAACCTAAGATTTAATTTTCCGAAAAAATGGTTGGGGTCTTTTGTACCATGCATTGCACATTTGACGATTTCGATTTCATTGACAATCGAATGTCAATTGGAATGTATTTTGTATGAATGTGTGGTTATCTGAAGTGTCATCGAATTGTTTGTCGTATCGTGTAAATTGATCTGACAAATCATGCTTTTGAATTCTTTTTTTTTGACGTTTCTGAGTTTCGATTTGTTCTTAGGGCAGTTGGGTGTACATATAGTAGTTGATGGTTAGGTAGGCTTTACTACTCAAAATGTATTTTATTGTTATCTTTTAATGTCAAATACAACTTCAAATCAATATTATGATGCTTATCTGTTGCTAGAATTAAAAACTGAGTAGAGTATTTTACAGAATTATAATTAGATCATCCGAAACATTTTGCTGGACATACATAACGACAGAAATCGTATTAACATTAGAAATGTGCCAACTTGTTTATGAAGTTGACGATTCAGACTATTTGAAGCCTAAATAGTAGGGGGAGTCGGTCAAAGTCATAGTAGACCAATCTGTAATTAAAACACCAAAGAACAATAAGATCATTAGGAAAGTTGTTCTCGAATAGAACAACTTTTATAAGAGCATTATAGTAGACATTAATTTATTTTGTTTCCACAGATTTGATCAACTTTTGGATAGTTTGCTTCGCTCACTTTAAGACCTTAAATTTTATGACTACTACTTTAATGCCCTACAAAATTATAATTAATATAAAAATAAATCCGATACATCGAGCAAGAATCACGATGTCCGTGGCAATATTGAGTTCCATTCAAACGACAATACATTGAAAGTGACAATTGCTTTCGGTACGTGTCAAATAAATGTCCTGCAGTCACCAATTACCAAGATATTATCCTGTTTTCATCTCGACTTGGCATTGGAATTTCAACCCTGTTTTAATGACGTTAAGGGAGGGTGGTGTATTTTTGGGACGGAAGTGTGATTTTGGTAGGATCAAAGTTACAATGTTTGTGTATTGAGGACCCCTGTTTGAACAACAAATTAGTTCCATTATACGCTTATGAGTAGGGAAGTAATGATCTTCAGGGGGTGACAGAAAAAATATGTACAAGGTCCTTTTAGTAGGCCATATCTTTCATGTTAGTTACGAGCTTTGAAAAGGACGTAATTATTACACGCTGAGAAGTAGGGTGGATTTTCCTTTTGGCAGTTTTACTTCGAAGATTTTAATCTTTACCTATCCAGTTTTGTTACATCTTGGTGCAGATAAGATGACGCCTAAATGACGCTATATTTACATAGGATAAAGACCACCAAGCGAAAAGTGCACAAGTAATAAAACCCAAAATCCGAGTCATTAAGAAATTTTGCATAACACGAACAAAAACTGGCGCATGTATCTAGAAAAAATACAAAGAAGCGTGCAAGCCGGCTTCTTTTAACTATTACAAAAGTTAAGTAACAATATAGAACAATGGTGTATCATAAAGTTCATTTTTTCCCTACAATAAAGCAATTCGTCCTACTGTTGGATAGTATTGTAAACTTCCGAATTGTAAAGCAATGTTACTAACAACTATTAGCGGCATTGCCCCAAAGACAGGCCTTTAGAAAATATCATACTTACCTTCAAGTTTTTGCAAAAAGGCTAAAAATTGCATAAAAAGATTTTTATTACAAGGACGCGACGACGCGCTAGTAATATTTTCGCTAGGTGAAATTTTTATTGCGCAAAATGTAAGTTGAGGAGAAATTGTGATAAAAACGGCACCAAGAATCGGTAATAAAGATACCGTTATAGTTTTAAAAGCATTTCTTTAATGGGAGAAATGTGTTACAGATTGTTTTGTTGTAGAAAGTAGTTAAAAAGTAAACGGTAACTACTTAATAAGAGTACGCGAAACTCTCTTTAGGTAGCCGTAAACATTCAGGCACTCAGCAAATGTTGTTTGTTGTTAGAAATGGAGCTGATTTTTGCTTTTATAATACCAAAGCATCTTCACTTATATTTTTTATGGAATGCAAGTAATGCAAGACTCTTGCATGCATGTGGTAGTGAGTGATACTACCTGTGCATTACTTAGGAAAAAGTTCATTATTGAACTGTTTGTTGTCAAATTGAATGAAAGCTACTATTTACAACCCAGACACGACCAGAACGGGTTGCGGACCTAGTAAAAGATGGCTGAGCTAGACAAAACTGACGTCAAGTGATTCATCAGGAGGTTCATTCTAGAAGTTATGAGGAGGCATTTTCCCAGCTGCCGGATGACACGGGTATAATGATGGATACTTATGGGAGGCATCTACATATTCTACATACTACGTTGAGATTGTCGTTTAGAGCTTCTACTGACTCTACCTAACTTATCATCTTTCGTTTACACCGCTACGAAACCAATTACTGTTACTGTTACTGTCAGCCTGTATCATCCCACTGCTGGGCAAAGGTATCTCCATGACTTCCAGCTATTTAGATCTAGGGCTAGTGCGAGCCACTGGTTGTTAGTTTTGCCATCTTCTGCGAGGAAATCAATGAACATATTGAACATTTCAAATCATATGTGCGTAAATGTTTCACACCTTTGATAAATCGGAGCTTCACACCTAGGTACTGAAAGAATAAAGGCAAAAGAAGATTTACAACCTTCCAAAACAGAAAGATGTTTTAAAAATCAAAGAAATTTCTGCACCAAAAATGTGCAATAAATAGAAATTTCGCCAACGCCATTGTTATTACAGTTACAATAATTTTACAATATCTTTCACTTCCTCATTTCGGATCCTTTCAGTACAGTTAGTTATAACATGACGGACTTACGGTAAAGTAGTTTTATTGCCTAACTGTTTGGATACTTTTATAACCAGGCTACTTTCTTTCCGTTAGTCCAATTATGTTTCTTTGAAGGTGCCGACAGTGTTACCGTTTATGTGTTTACTGAGTGGGTGCTGAGAAATGTTTCTATTTGTTTATCCTTCTTGTAATATTTAGGGTGTATGTCATATTGACGCTCAACATATATTTCTATGAATTTAGTCCATTATCCAAGACAAGCCTCGTTAAAAATTCTGTCTGCCTTAGCACAAATTTACAAAATTCACTAAAAATTGTGGTCATCCTTTGTATGTAAATGGATGTAATTCACGTTTAGAACTGAATAGTTTATGAATTTAAGTTTATGGTTTAAGATAATTATTTGATATGTTATGTCTTATATTCTGGTGGCCTTAGCACAATTAAAAAATCTATTAAAAAATCATGTGATATCCATAATCATCCTTTAGCGTTTGGGACCTAATTTATCGAATAACTTTGTATATTACATTTGTAACTTATTTTGTAAAGTTCCAAAGTTTCACAATATGTTCATTTCTTGTAATCACTAAATTGAATGTTCCACTTTATTACAATCACCAATAATGATGTTAAAATTGTCGAAAGCGACCGAATCCATTTTAACATCGTATCCCAGTACAAGCTATTCTAGAAATTAGGAACATCAGTAATTGTCACACAATTATCTATTAATCTCTGAAGTGTCTAAATGATTTATTTAATCTATAAAATTAAATAAAGGTATTCTACATCATTCTACATAATTGCACCGAGTAATATCTAGTTGAAAATTCAGGAATACCAACTCAAAAATGAAATCTCATTTTTGATTTTAGATTGTCAATGATAATAGATTTATTCTAAACCTAGAAATATCTCAGACAGTGATTTCATCCACCAGTGAATTTCCCAACTCGTGGAAATTTCAGAAAATCTTCAGACAGACATTTCTAATCTTTATAACCTTCTACTGAAAACTTTGTTCAGAATTTTAATTAAGCCAAGCTTTATGAGCAATGTAGTCATGAAATTTTCTTGTGTATAAGTACTGTTTATTGCAACTAGAGATTGTTTATAATTTTCCATAATATTTAAAATATAAAGTTATCTCAAAATTACTGCACACAAGTAATAGTTCTGTACACGTATTGCTATTAATAATAATTGCATATTTCGAAAAATAAATGCTTTCTAATACAATTGCAAAGAAAATTATCTACCTCCGTCAATGGTATTTATAAAACTGCAGACAACAACCATTTCGAAGCGAATACAATAAAAAGTTCCGTCATTTTTTTGCATTTTTCTTGTTTCATCAAAAGAAATTGTACAATTTGCCATTAATAACATTAAGCAAACAACGTTTCCAAAAAAACTCCAAAATAAAAACCTAACGGTTAAAACCCTTTGCAACTCTTTCGCCAAATAACAAATGGCCAAAAACCTCAATAAAGACATTAAAAAATAAACGCCAAAAATATACAGTTATTTGAAAAATAACAATAAAACCGTTTACAAAATATATTTTACAGCCAAAGGGTTCGCTAAAATCTCGCAAACATTAAAACATGCAATAAAATTGAAAATCGCGTTACCCGTTCGCAATTTCGGTGAAATAAACGCTTACAAGGTTATGCGCAGAAAAGCCTAAAATTTTCATAAACCACTTTAGTTCTTAGCATCAAAGCAAAAGGGTTTCTTTTCCTATAATCGCCATCCACTTGTTTCCTAGCGAACAGTTAAACACGTGAATAATATTTTACCCTTTTCGTTACCGTAACTAAGTCCGTTTTGTTTGGACGGTTATATTATTGAATAACAGTTAAAGGGGACCGCTATGCGTCAAAGGAAGAGTTGCATTTATTTGGGACATTACAAAAACTATTGTTTCCTTTGACTTTTGTCATTCTCGCGAAACAGTGAAACCTCATAAATTCTGTTTTATGGGATATGAAAGAGTTGTCCTTTGTCTCATAGGGGGTAATTAGGATGTAAAAGTGAAATTCTGTTTGCATTTAAGCGCATTCGCAACGGCTATTATGTGAGGGAGTTTAGAAAGGGTTGTTACTTTCACTGAGACATTTAATTTTTTATACTTTTCTAGTTATTAACTCTTCTAAGTTAAAAGAAATGGTACTGGAATAACCATTATGAGACATGCGTAGACTTCAAATTACATAAGGTACCATTTTACGAGAATTACCTGTTAATTAGTAAGATCATCTGAAATCCGTTTATAGACGATAACTTTACGTTTCCTAAATTATATGACGACGACAGTGTAATCGGAATTACCCACAGAACTGTAAATCCGACGCAGTTTTGGCGTACGTGACATGTTGATGTTACAAGAGATATAGTAGAAATACATAAATTACATCTGAAACTTAGAGCAATACTACTAATTATATACAGGAATTCAACATTGTTACTGTAGATGCTTGATCTAGTGAAACGCTTTAAAAAAGTTTAATTTGTTTTGAAATACGAGTAGCTCTGTGCACTAATAATGGACAATCAAGAAGATCAACCTACAACTTGAATAACGTTTCCTTCTCACTTTTGGGCATGATTGCTATTATTTGTTAACTGATCTACCTATCTATATTATGCTTCAGACATAGTCCTTCAAACGGTAGGTGAAGCTGCATTTTTTTAAATCTATACGAACTATTACGAACTAAGACAACGTTACTTAAATATTACCGTTTCCCAAACATAAATTAGTCATATGAATTTCAATTCTTACCGACCTTTAAAAGCGAAACTTTTTATTAGATCCCAAGCAAAGACATAATTCATCCACTGTTTATAAACAAAGGAGCAAATAGTTCGTTGAAAGTAAGAACAGTTATTAACTACTATGGAAGTCTGCTCTAATAAAATGTTCCACTTTTGAAATATTTATTGGTTTCCATAAAATTGTCGACAAAAAAAGCTTCTAACTGTCGCCAAGCGTGCCCTCTGAAACTTGGGAGCAGTTGTATAACGGAGCCTTGAAAAGATGACAAGTTTCAAATGCCAAGAATAGATTTCTTCTTAGAAATGGAAACCGAAATTTTGACAAACTGCGGTGTCAAATGCAGCGTGGAGGACACAGACAATGGCGCGTGGAACGTAAGCGTGCCTTCGTGTTTTGACCATTTCAATAAGTATAGAAAAGAATAAGTTACCAAAGTAATTATCGGACGAATAGTTTTTAACTGTAGCCTAGCGGGGTGTTGGGTCGTCACAATGTGAGGACAGATAGGCGTGAACGTGTACAGTTTAGATGTACTGTTTATTTTAAAAGTACATTAGAGGAAGGACGCAGGCGAACAATGGATATCCGATTCATATTCACTTTCAAGCGTGAAGTAATTTGGAATTATACTTGTCCACAAAGACGCCAGTGTCCTTTTGATTAACAGTAAAAACACAATACCACTTTGTTGGTTTTACTAAATAACATTTCAATGTGAGTTCTGTTTCAAATTAATTTCACTTTATTAGCTATTCTATGGTCTGTGAGCACTTGAGGACACAAAAAGCGAAAAGAACGTTAATCGGAATGTCCAACACATGTTTACACTCAAAGTGTAATGCAGTAGCAAGCAAGATTTATGTCAAAAATAATCTCGTAATATCGAAAAAAGTCTAAAATTCATGAGAACACACGCGAATTAGTAAAAAATGACAACCACATGTGACAGGTTTGAAATTCGAGCTTTTCGACTTCTGTGTCAATTTTACCAGTCATTTGGGAGTTGAGATTTCGCGGAGAATTTCACCGAAACGGCGCATTTGATGGCTAATCCACTGGTTTAAATAGCTCGTGAAATCGGTTTGGGACAAAAAAAGGAATTTTGAGTTATGCTCATTTTGTTAGCCACTGTGACTTCGCTTCGCTGCCTCAAGACTGTCTGTTTCTTTCGATGTTCGATATATTTTTTCGTTGCAAATAACGTTGATTTTTTTGAGTTATTGAAATATGATCAATTGATCATCAAGTCTGAATCTTTGTAAAAGAAAACATAGAATTGTTGAAATCAATGTAGTATATAATTTTTCGATCATTTTGTAATTTTGCTCAGTCTGTGTACCTACTTATTTATTTCTATTTTTTAGCTTGACCTAACGCAAAATTACGAATATGTCACACAAGGAAAATGCAATTAAAAGTACTAAACATTGATTATTATTCATCGTAAATCTTCATTGATTAGTAATTTTTGCTCTTTTACTAACTGTCATGTTAAAATGTGTCATGTTTTTATTACTAACACATGTCAATAATTCTGTACCGTTTTAAAAGTTCTACGAAGAGTGCTACTCAAGTACTCATTGGTAATTTTACATACTCGAATGACATGATAAAGCTTGGAAATTCATGTATTGATAAATAAATGATTTGTGAGGCGTCTGTTTAAGGCTGAGGCTACACTAGGCTGCGACGCGATCTGCAACACTAGAGCGATTAAAACAAACAAATAAATGAATGCTCACGTATGACTAAACCATGGCTAAACTTCACATCAGTGGTACCAAGTGTTGGTTTTACTTTTCTAGCTCAAATTGCTGCTCAATGTAGCCTCAACCTAAAAGTGACATGACTGTACCAATCAAGTGGCCGTGCTAACCAGGCCACCGGCTGGTTAATTTTGCATAGATAAAACCAATAACACCAAATCTGTGGGCCAGGATCAAAGAAAGTGACATTCTACGAGTATCAGTGACAATAATGATGGCTAAATCAAACATGCTTTTAAATAACAAAAGCTACCACAAAAAGCTTCAAAAGCGCTTTTACTTGTCTGTCGTAAACAACAATAACCGCAAAAAATCGTTATTAATTAAAATACCAAATTCTGCACTAGCGACGACGGCAACGGTTTTTTTTTAGAAAATGTTAGCACATTTGGAATTTCTCCTGTATCTTGGGTGCGTTAACAAACATCTAAACATAAACACCCACACCTAGAACAACAATTATTTTGTTGATCATACAAATATTTGTTTGTTGTTTGTATGTTGGATCGAACCCACGACACGCTAGCGAAGTCTCGGGCAAAAGCTAGTTTATGATTAAGCAGAACTGACGTCATAGATGCTGACTAAAAAGCAAAAATAATTTGACCGAAAAAGACAAAGCTACTAGAAACTTTTTTTCATAGGAAATTTCACAGAAAAAGTCCCTCGTTCAAAAACATTGCAACAGTAAACGCAATATCATGAATCAAAGTATTGCTAACAGATGCAATCACGGGGTGTCGAGATATCGATAAATGAGTCAGTTCACAGCAATTGTAACTCAATCGGTGGGCGGATGGACGGCATCTGGCAGCTTATCAACAGCTCCCGCCCTGACTGCGATTATTATTATCTGTAATCATTTTGTGACATAATTACTTTTTTTTAGCGTGGTAAAATCTTCAAATGGGCAGGAGAGGAAGTACTCAGGTCAAACTTGTAGTGACTAAAATCCACTGTGTCCTTCAATAGCCCTTTACGTTCGAGGATCACGGTAGTCGTTAGTCTTGCGACTCCGGCAGGTTTTGGCCCTCTAAGGGGGAGCCCCGTCATTGTGCTGACACTCTTTGAGGCACCCGTGGAACACAACGCGCCGGGCATGGTCCGTGGTCGGACAGCGAGGCGCCCATTACTTGCCACCCGCATGCCCGCGCCTACCTACGGTGGCCGGAGATCATCTAGCGACGTCCGTTGTGGATGCCACTGTAGAATGCCTTGTTTCATCATCAATAATGTTCCCACTGCTGGGACACAGATCTCTTCTCTGTGAGAGGGAGTGGGCCATAATCAACTACGTGAGCCCATGCTGGGTAGTAGATGTCACAAGTCTTCGAATCTTTGGTTCCAGCACATACCGGTTTCCTCACGATGTTTCCAGAGTTTCTTTACATTACCTATCATACCTTATTATAATAAGGCCGCTACCAGAAGGGTTAGGATGGCCTTACCTAATGCTTCACCCACATTTCTCTTGCTACGTTTGGTAAGTTGGTATAAGAGGGGGAGGGCGCACCTATTCACGACCATCAACCGAGCATAAAGCCGGACTGCCGTGGCTGCTGGTGATATATAAATGGAAAAATTACATAGCACTGACTAGACCTGAGAATCGATCCTGGGACTTCATGTTCAACAGTCACGTTATCAAACATTACACCAACGAGTTCCCTAGTAAACTCTTTTGGTGATAAAGTAATAAAATGAGTCCGCTCGCTCTGGGAAAGTTACTGTAATATACCCTAATTCAAACAGTTTCAGCAGTGAGAATAAGCTTTTTTAAAACCGTGTTTACAAACATATAACCTCACATAAACAAACGCCCAGACCCGGAACAACTAGGTAAGTACTTATAGATCATACAAATATTTGCTCCGTGCAGGAATCGAACCCGCGACACGCAGCACAGCAGTCCAATCGCTCAGCCACTACACCAACCGTGTCGTCAAACATTGTAATGCATGGACAGTCTGCTACTATGCTAATGCAAATCTCTATTGATAATTAACACCCTCCAGTATCTACCAACATAATCATACTGTATAATATACGGTCGATGATATTAAACAACCCTCAGGCAATACGTTGATGGTCATCAATTTGAAATAGGTGTTGGAAATTGGAGCTATGTAGCACAGTGACATCTCTGAAGTGTATTTAGGTTTTCATCAGTACTTAAGTTTCCTATCAGTTAAAATCCTTTATATTTTTACGAGTGGTTAGTATAGCATTTTAACTAATAGGATACTTAATTAATGATAACAGAACTGGCCCTAAATAAGTATTATTATTTTATGAAGTTAACTAGATATTTGATTCTAGTCAGATACACATAAATTTTCCATCTTCTCAATCTTCTTGTACAAGTAACAATAAATTGCCGCATTTAGGTATGAAAGATCATCTGAGAACAGCTCGACCCATTATGATGTTGCTATTTTTTGTTGTGCTCGTATTTGCCTGAAAAAGTGGGATAAAAATTTTCTGGCAAATCCGCAGTCGATAACTTCGATAGCATTGTATGAACATCTAATTTGTGTATTACATGCCTACGAAGTCAGAGCGGGTCACAAGACACAAATAGAAAGATAGATAACCAAGGAATTTACAAAGACACTTCAACGTTAACAAAACATCACGCTGCGATTCCCAACCCTTAAGCCTGAACGATGGGTTCAAAACAACCACTTGAGTAGCGCATAATGATCACTACTTGAGCATCTAACACATGTTAACGTCTCCCCATTAAGTTATCAGGACCTCACTTACGATGTAAGATAAAATTCTCTCACTCCACGTTATGGAACCCTTGGGTTTGGATATTTCAGCGGATTTTGCGCTGAACGACTTTTTGAACATTGAGAGCTATTTTTATGCGTAGTTTTTCTTTCATAGCTTCTTCATCATAGCTGAAATTGTGCCCATGTTACTGATATGAATAGGTAATAATTTATGACAACATGGTTTAATAAATTAATACGTTTATTTAATGATTTTGAATGGTGCGCTGGAATTGGTTACCCCAGTTACGAATGTAGATGCTTTCCGGGGCGTCTCGTGACAGATAAGTGATGTATGTTTAGAAATCTTGCCATTTCAGTGTTAATATGAAGTCGAAATGTTGTGCAGATGGGACAAAACGTTGCTTCATAACAACATTTTGAACAGAAACATATAATACTTCTTACAACCCTACTTCGCTTTCAGCGCTTTCATCCCCTTCAAAAACATAAGTGCTGTTTTTGCCCAACTATCTAACATTGCACCCACTTCACTCTGTTACCCTCTTGCGTAACGAAACCATAAAGGAGTGAAAACGTTTCAGGAAAGATTACTTTTTTATCCACATCGAAGTATTTTTAACACTCAGAGGGAGTGTTAACTATTTTCGTATATTGCGATAAGTGTGACGAAGTTTGAGAAAGACTAATTATGTGACAGCCATGTTTTTGCCAGCCATTTGCTATTTTTGAGATATTTTTATCTTTTTTAGAAAGTGGGTTGTGAATTTCACGCGTACGAATGTCAGCAAAAACTTCAGTTCTAAAACATCTGAAGCTTGTTCTTGGCTTAAGACATTTTGCCAAAATTCGTTACAGACATTTTGGTACCAATCTGAAAAGCCAGAGCATTTTTTTTCTATATTTAAGTGGTCATAGGCTAGTTTATTTAAATATACATACTAAAATTATTAACTTGGAAGTGTCTATCATTCTTCAATGATTTTCACCAGGTATCACAAGTTTTTTTTTAGGATATTTTTGCTCTTCAGTCTAGGACAAAGGCATAGTCTACGGTGTAGTGCGATCAAAATATGATTCGAGAATTAGGTACATAAAAAAGCTGCGCTAATGTGTGTCGAACAGACATGACAGAGTATCATAAGTATGGTATATGTCGCTCGCAAGTCGCAACTTGATGCGTGTTTTGCAAACCGTATCAAAAACATGGTCTGAAGATTTACAACAGCACCTGAACTGACAATGCAGTAACTATCTGTGATGCTACAAAAACACATTTCAAACTTTGTCATCTGTCGCTTGAATCCGATACAAAATTAACAAAGTGTAATAAAATACCTACGTTAAAGGGTTTTATGACGGAAACCGTTCCGCGAATTGTTACGACTATAAATTTTTAGTTTTTCTACTCGTAAAACGTCAATCATGTGTACACCCTGTATTATTTTGACAATTTTAACTTTGCAACTTTCCAACTGAAACATGAACCTTTTTGGGAAGTGATAGAATACAAAATGATTTTGAGAAGCTGCAAATGGCTGTCTTTACAAATAAACACCACTCTTAAGTTTTGTGCAATATTGATAGTCTTTCTGCCATTAAAATAGAGCTCAAAATTGTTTATTTCTAAACACTCTTAGTATTCTCACCAATCAAAGGGTAGTAACAAAACGTGTTTAAGCAAATCCTAGCTATAAAGTTTTTCGGCTCCTGAAGTAAAAACTTTTGGTAACAAATCGTTCAAAATAAAATGTGAGACCCTCAAATCGATTATATTTACGATAAACACTGAAAGGGTGCGGTTGTAAAAACGGTAGGACGAATTTTCAAATAATAAAACTTTTAGTTTATTGCTTTTTATTTCCTAAATGTCACAGCTTGGATTTGTACACCTTGCCTAAGTGGTGTAACTTAAGAGCGTGTAAAAAGCCGTCTATAGCCACCATTCCATTATTTTCAAGTCCTTACTTTTCAATCGATTTTAATGAAACACACAGCGGAATATCTAAATAGGTCTAAAAGATAGTAGGAAACGTTTTCGAAGACAAATTTAAAAAATAAATTTAAAAGTTGAAAATCGCTTTTTTGCAAATCTTTCCTACTAACTATTTACTTTTAAACCATAAAGGTAACAAAGAAGCATACGGCCCGTCTTATGGAAAGGGATCACCGAAGCCCATAGATGCCTGAAACACCAGAGGTATAACCTACAATCTTGCAACTTAGATCGAGATTCTGAGAAATTTTCACTTAGGTGCTCTATCAAAAAACATAAAATAAACAACGTTGCGCAAAAACATTCCAAAGATTACGTGATTCGACATAGACTGCAACAAAATACATTATTTTACCTTTAGACTATTAAACAACGAACAATAACATCACTAATTCTCATTAAAGATCCATACGAAAGAATCGCTGAATTCCTAGTAGGGACCATCAAAAAAGTCTTGCACCTAAAAGTCAATAAATTTTTAATGGTTTTCTGAAGTAAACAATGGTAGAAACATGGGTGAGCTATTGTTTAGTCATTGTTTGTATTATTTGTGTTAATGTGTTCGTTAATGGTTTGTCCGTCTGTCTGTGCGCAAACACTGATTTTGTGCTTAATGCGAGTAATGTCATGGTATGGTGCACCCTGCTGGTACTGTGTGCGTTGTGATTATGTAGCGATGAAGGTTCTAAGGATTTGTATGGAGGTCGGGTCGATGGTGGAGGGAATTTACTGTTATTTTATCCGTTATCTAGAAATACAGTAATGTCTAGGTCTTCTTCATGCATCGGTGGAGTCACACTGTGGACAGAAAAGAATTGGGCCATCGTTTGTGATTAGGCTCCGCAGTCGCACCCTGCTTCATTCGAATATCCCCACTGGACCATGTTTAACATTGTGTAATGTTTAAGTAAGTTCATCAGAACCGAAATTTCAATTGAATAATTAATTAGTCCGAATGTTGTATTGTAGTCAACATTATGCTCATGTTAAAAAAAAAAAATATTAATAGATTTAAAAAATCTAAAGCCCACGTTTTTTAATTATTTAAGGGATATATTTACATTTGTAGATCTTTGACAGTCGTTACTGGTCAGAAGCTGTAAAGTCTGACAATCAGTCCTACCATGGGGTATCGTATTGCCCCGTTACTGGGTTGTGGAGGTCCGACAGGCAGTCGCTCCATGTAAAATACTGATAACAAGCTGCATCTGGTTCGATTGGAAGCCGACCCCAATATAGTTGGGAAAAAGGCTTGGCAGAATGATGATGATGATTTACATGACGTGTATAGATCGTGGGTGTAACTTGCAAAGATACGCCCACACGTTTTGAGTGGCCCCTCTCTCAGCCCCCGTAGGGTTATTTTCTTAATTTTTGGAAATTTAAAAACGTGGGGTTTAAGATTTTTTAAATCTATCAATTATTTTACTATTTTTTCGTATCCCATTCAGCAAACCCTTTCGTTTAATACCCGTATCATGGGGGTGCATTTCAAATAGTCAATGTCCGCCATGTTGGATTTGAGACACGTGACTATTTTTTTCATATTCCTGACAGCAAACCCTTTCATTTGGTACCCATATCATGAGGGTGCATTTTAAATAGACTGTCCGCCATCTTGGGAAGGCCGCCATATTGGATTTGTTATGACGTTTCTTATCTAGTCATGTACCTATTGTCATCAGAACTCAGAGCGTCTGCAAAATTTCAGCCTGCTAGCTTATCGGGAAGTGCCTTGCTATCAAAATTGAGTTGCAAAAGTCCAACCGGAACGACAAACAAACAAACAAATAAACAAACAAGAAAAGTGAGTTTATAAAAACGTGGGAAAAACTGTATCTTTACATATTCCGCAAGGATGCACTTTAGTATTGTAGCATTAAACTAAAGATGCGACTGAAACATTTTATTTAACTGTCCCGCTGTAAAGACAGAATGATTTAGAGTTTCTTAACTTTAATAACGACTTACCTGAATTTCAACAATGTGTCAGGCCACTGGTTTTACAGCGTAATTTCAAGCAGTGTTAGAAATCTACGTAACTACTATATAAATCTACATACCTATCATGTACATTACTTGAATATTTTAATTGAATTGAAATTGTGAATTAGTTTAGTGTTTTCATAATATTTTCATTACTTCAATCCAAAATAGTCACGTGTCGCGCTCCAAAATTACATGCCACGTGTCTCTTCAAAAGAAAAAAAAAGCTAAAAACGAAAGTTACCAGGAATCGCAAACCTGTGTCTGACAACAAAACATTTTGCATATTTTTTGCATTTTGCAAATCATTGTGTTCTGTTTTGTGTTAAATGCTATTAGCATTTAACATTTTATTGGGTGTGGAGAAACCACATACAAAGGCGTCGAAAAAATTGTTTAGACTTTTTTGTTGTTTTTTTAGAAAATAATAAGTGTGCTACGCTCAGTTTGTCAAATCATTGTGGATAATATATGACAATTTTATCGTTGTTTGTAAAACACTTTACATTAATACTTTCTCTAATATTATACTTAATAAGAATAACTTTTTTTTATAAAACATTTTCATGGAATCATCTTCTAGATTTGAAGGAGGTCGATACGGACTTGAAAAATCGAGTTTTTTTTTTTGCGTTAAAAGCTGTAGTTTTCTCTTGATTTAGTCGATGTATCCAAATTAGCCAATAACCAAATCACATTTAATATTGATAAAAAATAATTTTCTTCTTTTTTAAATTAATTAATGATTTAGTATTCGAATCGTCTTTTTTTAAAACGAATTAATTAATAATTCGAATTACCTGCACAACTTCTTTATTTTCAACTGCAAGTCAGCTATAAAGTTTTATGAATAAGTAGTATACTAGGGCAAACATACCTACCTAAAAAGTCTAATAAAAACTCGGTCGACAATTTCAAAAACTAGTGAACTATAAAAAATCTGAACAAGAAGGTCTATTATCCTTCTCGGACCTTCCGAAAAGGTTCGTAAAGAATTGTCATATTTTTGAGCTGATTTATATATTCATCTATTATTTTTTGAAAATTGTTTTACAACCCTGGCGCGTGGATGGAGCGCGACATAGTGTACAGTAGACAGCACAGGGTATTATTCTATTATATCTTACTCACACAATTCTAGTAACTATTGCAGCTGTTATAAGGACTATATTTGTATAAGCGTTTTTAGTTTTGGTGTCATAACCTGAGTTCTGACTCGTGCTTAACGGGCGACAAAGTAGTAAAACAATTTGTGTTGTATAATGTCTGCCGATGACATTGAACATTAATGTTATTATATTACTGCTAAAATATTTTAAAACAAAAAAATATTCACGAGAACTAAGGCAGGAAGCTGTATGGCGCATGAGAATTCTCTGCTTCATCATTAATTTGAAATGTTAATTGCACCTAGGCACTTGTTTCTTTATTTATTTTCTGCATAACACCTCACTAGAGTCATTGTCAGTCAAGATTTCCCCGAGTATGTAAATACCTACACTTGGCTACCAGTTAGCCAGACTTATCCTAAAATTTACTACGGGTATAAAATCTTTGAAATCTTCATTTTTATTAATCCTCTTGTGACTGGGAAACTCAATACTTACAGACAGTTTTAGAACCAAAGTTCATCAGTATATATATATTCTACAAATCTTAGACCCTCGTACACGGACTGCTCAAGTGCTCAAGTCGTCAAATTCAACCGATTCAAGCTATCATTGCTAGCTGCTACAGCAACAGCTTCTGAAGCAGCTCCTCGAGCGATACTGTGGCTGTATTTACAGTACATTCGTTGAAGACTGTACTTTGCTATGCAGTCCGTGCATTATCTAGCCTTACCTTTTCTACAGCGTTCTTTATTTCTTTAAAAAATGCTTTGCTACATAGATTATCATGGATTATTCGAAATCCATAATATTCAGCAGTGCGGAAACAAAAACAAGTGACTGGCGAAACCTTCCTAAGCCCTTAATACCGACCAAAGTCATATCATAAGATAGTCAGCTACCGGATTTAGCTCGTGATTCCATAACATGAGTATTGTCGTTATCAGCAGTGAGTAGTACAGTCTGTTTGACTTCCATCTCAATATCAAATATTACAGAAGTCAACTATCATAAAATGAGGATTTTGGTAGTTAAACAGATCGTTGTAAACTTTATTGCTACCTATATGCGGTGGCTTGACCTTGGAAAGGCAAGCTGAATTATGCACATAATTCAGCACGTTAGGTATAAGTTAACCTAAAAAAGAACAGAAATATATTGTAGTTTCTGCTAAGAATGAATGTGGCTGGTCAGTCATTCAAATAATTTGGTCAAACTTCACAAACATATTTTCCCATATTCATTCATGCCAGTTTGAGAAATCTTGAAACTAAACTTGAACGTTAATAGCTCGCATGAGAGCTCACGCAATCTATATTTACCTCACTCTTGGTCATTTAAATTAAATAGGAATTGCAGATATAGTAGAAATCGCAAGGATCAAAGATCTGTCAAACTTCCATAGACACATTTCTTACCGAATGTGGATACTAGCTCGCATACTACATAATGTAAAATTCTGCTTAAAGAACCATGACCACAATCGTTTGAATCGGTTGAAAGAAACTCCGAAGCAAAGCAAAGTTAAAGTATATTTTCAACACAATGAAAAATGTTATTCTCTTGAATAATTTATTCGCTTCTTATAATCCGAAATCGAAAAAAAATAATCGTATTATTATCTCGATCTCTTGTTTTGTTGTAGCAGCTTATCAAATGCAACCGATAATAATTATTTTTATCAGTCATCCAGAAATTAATATAAAGAGGTAATCTCTATACCTACGATGACGATTCCCAAAAACCCACTGCGAATTTCCCACACAAGTAAAGTAGCTATAAAAAAAAATTAGATTAAACGACAGGTTGGTATGTGTAATTCGGTTAATTCCCACGTATAAGAAAAATAACTAGGAGTTGATATTACTAGATAAATATTTGAGATGATAATGATATAATTTTACTGATAAGCCGACGTGTGAATCAGTAGGGCTATGTTCGATGGTATGCCGCGTAACTTGCGGTTGCAGTAGTTCTAATTCTGAAGATAATGAAGATTTTTATAAGGTAAATGAGAAAAACAGAGTGATTTATAAGTAAGAATCTTCATGATATTCTCATAATACATACGTCAATTTTGAAAACCAAAAAAAAAGCTTTTAAAAAATCACGCTCCTGTTAATTTTCTGAAGGTGCCATCAAGATTGGAAGTTATTACATAGAAGACTATAGTGTAGTTTTTGATGAGCATGGTCTTTAGATAACGCCAATCATAAATTTTAAGACTGAAGAAGAAGAAAAAAAATACGCAAACCCAGAAAACCCAGCAATTTTGCCAACCCTATCGATCAAGTCCTTATCCAAACAAACGCTAAGCATTAGCATAACTTGCATAATATTTAATATAAATTACACGGCTCAACATGCTACCGATGACATTCATTTCTTGAGAACCTATCATGGGGCACTATCAGTCAAGTGGCTTGACCCTGCAGTGGCGACAAAAAGACGAGAGATTTGGTAATCGTCTGTGAGAACTCGCTCACTGTAATTCTCTTCCTGCACTGTTATCCTGTAGTGTGACTAAGAAATTACAAATATAGGTGGCACTTAAAATTGTGTTTGATAAGTTGTACAAAATTTAACAATTCTGTCAGAATGCAGGTTAGAGATTACCGTGTGACAATGTTAAAGCAATATTATTGAAACATAATAATGATGGTTTATATTAGGTTCTATGCTACACATACGAGTACGAGGTCTGTTCAAAAAATATCGCGACTTTTGTTTTTTCTCGAAAATTATCAATTTATTCATCAATCTGCATTTTGTCCCCTTCAAAGTATTATGTATTATACACTTGTGCCAACGTTTCTTCCAATCCTCGAAGCACTTCAAAATATCGATTTTTGTGATCTTGTTCAGCTCGTCCTTCGATACTGTCTTTATCTCGTCCATCGTAGTATAGCGTCATCCTTTTATGAGCCTCTTTAGTTTTGGGGACAAGTAAAAGTCAAAGGGCCAGATCTGGGGAATACAGTGTCTGCGGCATCATTAGAGTGTTTGTTTTGGTCAAAACAGCAACGATTTTCGCTGCTGTTTTTGGTCTAAATTGAGCAATTTTGGGACGAATTTCGCAACGACCCGACTCATGCCCAAATCATTGGTAAAACTCGAATGGCACAAGCCAATCAATATGTTCAGATCCTCGGCAACTTTTCTCTGTGATTCGACAATTGGCCAATACTATTTTCTTCACTTCATCAATGTTTTTTCGTCTGTTGTTGACTTGCTCGGGCGTCTGGCACTCTATTCGTCATTCACATGTCTTGACCCTCTAAAAACGTTTTGTACCACCGATAAACGTTGCATCGGTTCAAAGTAGCTTCTCCATAAACCACAGTCAACATTTGGAATGCGTCCGCACACTTAACTTCGGTTCTTACAGAAAATTTTTCGCATAGGCACAAATCGAAGACGAGACACGAAACGTGCTAGCAAATCAGCTGTCAACAATTAACTGAACATTCAAAATGGTTGAACTTGTCGATCCGTGAGAGACGTATGGAGCAACTTATCGCCATAAAAAAATGAAACATCTAAAATCAGAAACAAAAAAAAAAAGGCCCTATATTTTTTGAACACACCTCGTATTACATGCTTCAAACAGGTATGGTCATTTCAATTATGGATATACGTTATAGACCAATATAACATATAATATTTATAAATATAATTGAATATAGACCAATAACCTGAACAACAATCATAATCACGAAAAACAATGTGTAACAGTCATCTAGTTAATACACAACACGAGTTTGACTTAGACAAAAGATCTAATACACAGAAAGACCTCGGCAAGATTTGCTTTAATAGTGAGCCATCCAAAGACCGAGCCGGCAAGAGTTGCTGATCTGATGGCCCACTCTACCACCCACCGTGGGCGATTGACCAGTATAGTGAGCGCTATTTGATTTGACCAATCGAGTTCCATTTCCGTTACGTGTCATGAATTTACATCAATTAACCAGCTGTAAGGCTGTAACATTTAAAACAATAAGTACCTTCTTATCCAAAACAGTCCTATGCATCATGTTTGAAACTTTATTCCAATCATTTATTATTGTAATCGAACAACCGCTGAGCATAGGGTCCCAGGTTTGATTCCCAGATCTGGCAAATCAGTCACGGATATGTGCCCGGCGCTAAAAAGGTCACCCCCGGCAACATGGGTCTTAGAACCTAAATGATGAAATAATAATAATTAATAATATTCCTAAATAATTTCCCATTTTAATAATAATTAATATTATTATTAAAGTGAAAATATATTGTAATACAAAAGAACCATCGGAAAAGACAAGTTGCTGAAGGAATCTTTGAAGTTTCAATCACACGTACATTTTATCTAAAGCAGCTACAGCATGCGAAAACTAATGTAAAAGATAAAGCTTATCTGTAACAAACACGTCGTGTCCGTATTTACGGCCGTTAAAATAAAATAAATTATTTGCGATACTACTCGTATTAACGACCATTATGACATTTTGGTGACGGTCCCGCCATATGGAAAGCGGTCACGGCAGCCTATAGACGTTTGCAACACCAGAAGTATCGCCTGTTTGTTGCCAATACTGCAGAAATTATTTCACGCCTTTTTGAAAAGCACCATTTTGCAAGTGCGTGTGCCTGAATCCTGGATTTTGTGTCCACTTTGCCTATGATCCCTTAGTTCCCTTCGAGATCTCAGAACTTCATTAAATCTATTCTGGAAAAAAGAGCACAAAACAACGTGAAATCAAACATGCAAAAATTCAAGCTAAACTTTATTTTAACATTTTTGAAGTCAATTAAATCATGCTTGGCTTGCTTCAAGCTTCTTTTATTATGTTTTCAACTGCTTAACACATGTTTTTATGCATTCAATAAAATATGACGTGTGTCAATTGATAATCTATAAAAATTAGTTACCCAATTATCATAATCTTTATGACGGTACTTTTATCGGCATTTGAAATTACCTCACCACGATAATTTTCTGTGACGAATTGGTCAAAATCAATGATGATCTTATTGTATTTCTCAAAATTGATTATATTTTAGTCAGACCCGTTTCCATTTAGTCTATCTTGCTAAATTTCTGAACAACAGTAGGAATTACATCATGAAGATGAGTGTATACATACTTCAATTTAAAAATTTGTTTGTCCGACTACAAAGGAAGGAGCTATTTCCTATCGGGAAATGATTCAGTTCTTAGTACTACTGATAGTTTGATAATATCATATTTCACAGGTAGATAGGCTGACTACTGCTTTATGTATTCGTTACCATTTTCCTTATGTTCATTAGCTTTAATATCATTATCTTTTATCTTTACGACTCGGTTACTAATATACCATAATCATCAAAGATAGATCATGCAACATCTATTATCTTGAAAGTTTCTCTTGAATTTATACATCCCACAGTAACATTTACAAACTTTTCTTAAACATTATTGAGATAACTGATATTGGATCATCATATAATTATCATATCATGATATGTTACCTTTTTATATATTTAGCATTATCATCGTCTAGCTAAGCCTTTTCCTAACTATGTATGTTGAGGGTAATTTCCAGATTAAACGAATGCAGTTGAATATTATAATTCTTGCTACAATGCTTATAACTGCGACATCATAATTATCATCTGCCTAGCCTTTTCCCAAATATATTGGGGTCGGCTTCCAGTCGAACCAGATGCAGCTGAATTTCAGTGTTATACATGAAGCGACTGCCTATCGGACCTCCACAACCCAGTAACTGGGTAATACGATACCCTATGGTAAGACTGGTTGTCAAACTTTAGAGCTTCTCACTAACAGTAACGACTGTCAAAGATTTATAAATGACAGCCGGGACCAACGGCTTTACGTGCTTTCCGAGGCACTTAATACTACAAATATTTCATAAAAATAAATATTACTTTCATGATATTACTCTCTATAGATAATCCAATGTTCGTACACCTATCATCCCAACATCTTTCTCCGTAGATAACCGAACATAAGTGACATCAATAAAATAAAATTAAGAAACAGGTTACTTTCAAAACTAGTGTGGGAAAAGTTGGCTTCTCTGTTTACATTGATACAGATACATTCACTGCAGAGATAGTAGTAAAGTACTTATAATCCTTCACCAATAACCTGTCAATCGGGTGTCTTCCTATCTTGTTTATTTTCTACTTGATAATGTCCGAAAGTGTATAGATCACTGGGAAATTGGGTTTGGTAAACAGAATGTTGTAAATCTTAAAGAAGGATAGATTACTTTCGGAATGTAAATGTGACGGATTGTTGAGGAAGCTTCAGAAGATATTACTTTTTCTGGTCTCGTGTGTCTGATAAATGGAGAGAAAATCTAAAAGGGCTTATTTATTACTGCAACATGAAGGTTGAAATTCATATTTCTACTATTACTTTTTTATATTGTTATTTAGGCATTAAGAATTGCAGATACGAGAGGGCTGAGGATAGATCTCAAGAGGACCTTAAAATATGAACTAATGAGATAGAAGGCAGGCGAATGTTTTTTTTGTATGATTACAAAAACCAAGCTTTTTTCAGGCAAACATTTTTATATGCTTCATTGGATACAAAATATTAAAAAATTGTCGAAGCTGGCATATATACTAAATGCGTTTCGATGCTTAAATGCCTAGTACTTTGATGGCTGGCTTATTTACTAAAATTACAGTTACTAGAGCAGTGGTGGCCCAGTGGTACCGGCCTTAACTTACGAGTTGTAGGTCGTGGGTTCGAACCCAGCCAGGCGCATTACTTTGTGTAATTTTTTTGATTACCACTGCTCTCAAAACGGTGAAGGAAAACATGGTGAGGAAACCGGCATGTCCTAGAAGCAAAAATTCAAAGACAATATGACATCTACCAACCCGCACTGGGCCCGCGTGGTGGATTATGGCCCGCTCCCTCTCGCAGGGAGGAGGCCTGTTTCCCAACAGTGGGAAAATTTATAGGCTGATGATGATAGTTTATTTCTCGCACGGCTCCCATGACAAACTGATTAAGTAAGCAAATTGGGGGCGGCTTTAAACCTATTCTGATACCCGACTATCAGTATTTAAAATCCACTCACTTTATTCAAACAGGGCGTTTGATAACCGTTTGATAGAGCGCCTATTACAAAGTATTAAATTGCATTTATACCAAAAATCTGAACGGTGACGTTTGGGGGGCTTAAACAGATGCGAGGTTATCAGTAATCGATGCGATAACCACCCGTCGCGTAATGCGTACCGACATAGTGACACTCTGATAATTAGTGAATATAGGGATAGCGCATGATATTATTAATTTTGCTTTGTTTTTGTGACTTTTCTGGCGAAAGATTATTATTAGCAGAGTCAACCGGTTTAAATTGGTTGAGAAGTTTTATAGTTTGTCTTCTGTTCTAATCCATTTCCTCTTTGGTCGAACTACATAGGGATGTTAACCATATTATTTGGTGCGGTTTAGTGCCAGTTGAAATATATTGCATTATAAGTTACTAGCTGTTGCCCGCGACTTCGTCCGCATTGTAGGTATTTGGTTTTAACACCTAAATTAATATTCTCTTTTTTAATTTGTTGATAAAGTGAGGGTACCTGATGTCCCACTTTAAAGTTTGTTATAGAATCTATAACAAACTTTAAAGCAAATGAAATGAAAACTTCCAGACACAACACTTTATATACGACATTGGTAGTTTTTCCCTCTGGTGCTAAAATAAAAAGGTGGTCAGCATTACTGACAGGCGAGCATGTGTTATATAGTTGGCCGTGGGAAAAACAGTTGGACCTTAGGTCGACATCAGCTTTCTTCAGGGTCTATCCTTGGGACTTATTTATGGTCATCGCAAAGTAAGCGGCTACCGAGAATTGTGTGAGTTTGAACTGGAAAGGGAAATTGTTGGAGATGAGTGGTATTCACGGTATCAATGCAGTTTCCCCTGAGCCACAGCCGGTGAGAATTTCAGCTTCGCTTAAATTTCTGTGTAAAGGTGCTTACAGACCATGTAACATGTTATATAACATGTGTTATAAAACACTACAACTCTATGTAGAATGTTACCATGAAAAATGTTATATAACAATGTTATATAACATGTTATGTTATATAGTCTGTACGCACCGTAATGCAGTAACTATTAGTCGCCTTCCATTGCACAATTTTGGTGGATTTAGATTTCTTAGAAGCATTATTATTACTTTAAGGTTATTTTATGAGCTCGAGGACCACAGGCAGTTGATGAATTTAAAATCTCGAGTGGGTGGTTGCTGGCATCACCCTAATTGACGACGTTATTGTATGATGTGTAAACCACATCATTCCCAACAATTTCGGCTAATATGTTTTCATTTATTGCAGCGGTTCGGTAATTTTTTTAGTATCGAACGATCAGATAGCCAAGAGTTTTCCTGAAGTGTTATACTTGACGGGACTCCGAATACGTAACTTATCAATTCTTCTTACAACGGGCAGTGTCTGCCGGAATTTTACAGAGAACAGTACCTACCGTGATATTGTCCATGGGTCTATCATCATGGCGAATGTCTCAAAGTGTTCTGTCCACGGCCGCGACGGCTTTTTTGTTCGACATGGTACATTCAGACGATTACATTTTTTTAGCGTGGTAATACATCACGTGGAACACAACGTGCACTCTTACTCGCCGCCCGTATGGCCGCGCCTACAGTGGCTGGAGATCGTGTAGCGACGTCTGTCGCCATCGGCGTCTACCGCTGCGGCTGGGCTGGAGGTGGACATTGTCCTCTCCCTCATGCGTCCCGCCTCCTCCTTCGCTAGCATGACTGCTTCGCAGTAGGAGGCGACTGCTTCCCATTCTGTCTCGCCCCGCAGCATGGCCTCGACCAACACTAAGCACGAGAGGTCACCGATTATCGTCGTAGTGAGGACACGGCGGTGCTCTGCCCAAGCGGGTAGTCCTGCACCGTATGCTCCACCATGTCCTCCAGGCGATCCACGCAGTGGTAACACCCAGGCGATCTTCTTTCCCTATCAGACACAGCTACCTCCCGAAACTTTCGTGTCCGGTGAGGACCTACGTCATGTGGTAGGTCAGGCGGGACGCCGTGACGCCTATCCAGCTACTCCTTAAAGAGGGGTCTTACCGCCGCGGTTGGGGCGTGCCCGGAACTCGGTTCCGACAGTCGCTCTCTCAATATTGCCCTGTGATCACGCCGGAGCTCTTTCCGGGAATTCATCCTGGCGATTGTATTGTATAGCGGGCTGGTATCCGAAACTCCACGTCATATGCGCGTATTTTGCGTGCGGATGAGATGATCATTGTCCTGGCGATGCGCCTCGATAGACGCGATGGAGGGCCGTCGCCTCCAGGGGAAGACGACTACATTATAATCCTGAAACACCTTTGCTTTGTCACAGTTTCATGACTACGAACACGTTGAGTGTTGCAGTGTTGTCTTAGTCAAATGGGACTTTAAACAACAATAAACAAAAAAAAAATATTATTATCTTACTTTGTTAGTGACGTACAACAGAGACTGCTCATCAGGCTGAACAACTTTGCTAAGACGTCATTCCTTTTTATGTTATAGTGTAGCTGGGCTCTTGGAGTTTCACAACAGGTGTTCCAGATCTTCAATGTTTATACGTCAACAGAGAGTGCTCATCAGGCTGAGCAACTCTTGCTAAGACGTCATTCCTATATATGTTATAGTTTAGCTGAGCTTTTGGTGTTCCACATTAGGTGTTCCAGATCTTTAATTTTTATATGTCAACAGAGAGTACTCATCAGGCTGAATAACTTTGCAAAGACGTCATTCCTACGTATGTTATTGTGTAGCTGGGCTCTTGGTGTTCCACATCAGGTGTTCCAGTTCTTCAATTTTTATACGTCAACAGAGAGTGCTCATCAGGCTGAGCAACTCTTGCTAAGACTTCATTCCTTTACATATATGCTATAGTTTAGATGGGCTTTTGGTGTTCCACATCAGGTGTTCCAGAGATCTTCAATTTTTGTATGTCAACAGAGAGTGCTCGTCAGGCTGAACAACTTTGCAAAGACGTCATTCCTGTATTTGTTATAGTGTAGCTGGGCTCTTGGTGTTCCACATCAGGTATTCCACATCTTCAATTTTTATATGTCAACAGAAAGTGCTCGTCAGGCTGATCAACTTTGCAAAGACGTCATTTCTGTATTTGTTATAGTGTAGCTGGGCTCTTGGTGTTCCACAACAGGTGTTCCAGATCTTCAATTTTTATACGTCAACAGAGAGTGCTCATCAGGCTGATCAACTCTTGCTAAGACGTCATTCCTATATATGTTATAGTGTAGCTGGGCTCTTGGTGTTCCACATCAGGTGTTCAAGATTGTCAATTTTTATACGTCAACAGAGACAGCTCATCAGGCTGAACAACTTTGCTAGGACGTCATTCCTTTATATGTTATAGTGTAGCCGGGCTTTTGGTGTTCCACATCAGGTGTTCCAGATCTTCAATTTTTATACGTCAACAGAGACTGCTCATCAGGCTGAACAACTTTGCTAAGACGTCATTCCTTTACATGTTATAGTGTGGCTGGGCTCTTGGAGTTCCACAACAGGTGTTCCAGATCTTCAATTTTTATACGTCAACAGAGAGTGCTCATCAGGTGGAACAATTTTTGCTATCGCACCATTTTTGTATCTCTTATAGTTTAGCTGGTCCGTTGCGGTTCTGCACCAGGTGTTCAAGTTTCCAAGATAAATTATAGCCTATGTGTTGGCCAGACTTAATATCTATACAACAAAAAAAAAATCATTCAAATCCGTCCAGTACTTTTTGAGTTTATCCCGGACATACATACAGACAAACAGACAAACAGACAAAAATTCTAAAAACTATATTTTTGGCTTCGGTATCGATTGTAGATCACACCCCAAGTATTCTTTTCAAAAAATATTCAATGTACAGTTTTGACTTTCCTACTATTTTATTATATGTATAGATAATAAGAACTATAATAATTGACTTACCCCTGATTAAACATTTAGCCTTAAGAGGAATAGAATGTTAGCTAGACCACTGGAATTCATTTCCGTTTCAAATGTATTGATGGAGAAGCAATAGCATGTCCTGTCACTCATCTGCAACTTTGAAATTGGTATTGTGGCCTCCATTTTAATTCATAAATTCATAAAACCTGAAAATAAAATGCTCATTTCATTCAAAATATTCAACAGAAAGTTATCCGACCTATGCCGAGTAAATCGATTCATTTTCGCAATCTACAGCAACTTTTTCAACGCAAATTGACAATTCCTCCCAAACGGGCCAACCCCTAAAAATTTGCATGCAGAAGCGCCACTTCAAAGGTAACCGTTGATAACTACCTTGCTTTTAGGCTGGTACAACCCTCACACAACTATAAACCTTATTTTCAAAGCTTTAAAGTTCAAAATCAACTGTGAACAAAATATTAGCTTCTAGCAAACACTACATTTTCAGTAGAAGCAAAATTAAACTCTTGGTTGGCAAAAATACAGTTTGAAATTCTATGACTATGATGGGATTTTATGTCTTTATCGATGCCAACATTCAGCACAGATTGTTTTATCTCCAAAGCGTAGTTCCCGAGGGGTGGTTTAACACAATTTTGTACCGGTGAATGAGTTTTGGTAGCCGCCAGCCATCTTTTACTTTGAATGTATACATACGAGTAGGTATCTATCTTTATTATTTTGATACAGTTTGAATAGGCTCAACAAGGCAATGCTTTAAAAATTATTTCATAATTATACGTATTATGTCTGGTATATCTACGACATCACCATCATCATTATTCATCATCTTTCTGCCCTTGTTTCCATTCTTTTAGAGAGTCGGCGCAACAAGTTTCCATCTTCAATTCTCCCAGCAGACATCTTTTTTTTCACAATCATTTATTTATTTATTATTACAAAATCCACAGCTCTTTAACATACTTTTTAACACTTAGAGCCAATTATAGATTTACAATTTCCTTACTTTACTGATACATTGCTACAGAACTTAAACAATTTTGAGTCGTGTGAGATATAAGATCATTAATTGGTTTCATACAATTAATCCATTTTTTCTGACCACCGACAGCAATAGGCTATTGAAAGAACGGACTCTTCTTCGTTATTGGCAACAACAATTAACCTTTGCTTTCAGCTGCAGGCTGTATAATACAGAGTATAATACAGATCTCAGATTTTCTTTGATCTGAGGCACTAGTCTAATAAAGCTTTAAACTTTTACAAATGGCTAATGAAGAAAAAGGCTTCTCGTGCTTAGCAGAGCTTAGTGAAAATTGTCTGTCACTTAGGTTATTGATAAACTACTGGTAGATAACTGGTAACTGTGCAAATAAATTTAATTTGTGCAAGTAAGATTTTAGCCTGGGCTAATTCACATGGTAATTTCAGTAATTTCTATGTATAGGCTAAGCCCGAAATGAAATTCTGATTCTAAAAATTGATTAATCAAATTACAGCTCCATCTATGATGACAGGAGTGAATTAATTCCTAATCGTTATTGATCCCTCCGCTCCAGTTTATAGTTTCCTCAATAGATGGCGTTGCACGAAGTTTCAATAGATCACGAGAGATGGCGCAAGTGTCTGCGTACTTTTTTGGTAATGATGAAAAACATATTTCATTTCACGATTGCTACTATAAACTCCTATTTTTATTTCATAAACTTGTTGTCAAATATTTTACAACCTGATTTTTTTGGTGTGTTCATGAACACAATATTGCTTCGGGTTCAAAATGTTTACCAGCGCCACCTATGATTTGAAGCGCACACTTCTTAGCTCGAATATATCGATAGGTTTACATCGTTCACTTTTCCCACAACAGGTGTCGTAAAACCAAGTGCGCACCTAAGAAAAAAAATACTGTTTACTTTGCACATCTACTTATAACACGATTTTTAAACGATAAACTTTTATCTCTCTTCATGTTGTCACCGTAGAATGTGAAGAGCCAAATGTAGCAGCATTTCCTGATGATCACTGCCATTTACCACAAATGTTGGCTAGATATCGTTTGTTGGTCGCGGGACTTATCCGGTCGCGGGACTTATCTCATTACCGTGACCCCGGAACGTCTTTACGTTATAGCCCTTTGGCTATTGAAGGACACCGTGGATTTTAGTCAGTACGGGTCTGACAGTCCTCCCACCCAGGGCAAGGCGGGAGGACTCATTTATTTTGATGATTTTACCATGACAAAAAAAAGATATCGTTTGTTCTCGCTTCCGATGCCGCCTCAAAAAGAGGTGGCAAGATGAACGCTTAGGTACTGCGATGGCTGGTTTGAGATGGCGCTTGAAAAGAGCAGGTGGAAGTTTATTGGAGAGGAATTTGCCCAGAAGTGGGACATTAAGAATTTCGTGCAGTTTCTTTACAGGGTGTTTATTATTATGTTTATTTTCTTTTCTTGAATGATGCTGAAAAGTCAGTGTTGTAGCCAAACATTAACAGAAAACAATAAAGCTACATTTTAGTAGCGTGTCCAGTTATCCGCCATTAATAAAATAATAGTACTTTTATTAGTTCGCGCGGAATGGATCATTACACTGTCGGCCACGTTATTGGTCTAATTTGGCGTTCGATTTTATGTGTTTGCTCGTCCCGCCGGCGACCGTGTTTCATTATTCGCACCGAATGCCATAAATTGTCCGGATTCTCTGTTTTCAGAGTGTGATAATTTGGGAGTGAAAGGTTGTTGGAAACTTTTTGGTAGGTTTGTGAAAACGAGGAGTATAAGTTACAAGCTGCTTAGGTAAATTAAAATTGTCACAGAAAGATCATTAATATTTGGGCTGCAACTGTGTAGAAACAGTTCGGAAGAAATTAAACGGTTTTTCAAAACATAATTTTTACCATGATTGTGTCAATAATATTATTTCTCTAATAATTTGTTTTTACAATAATTTTAATTAGTATCTACATAATTAATAGTGTAAAGCGGAATAAATGATGGAATCTGAAACAAATAAATTCATTTGAATGTAGACAGGATAGAGTAGCAGTAGTTTATACTTATTCATATTGATGTGTCAAATAATATTTTGTTTCCGTCTATCTTATTCATTAATTTGTTCACCTGAAAGTCGGCATTTAATATCAGCGATCAAACCCTGAAAACCAAATCAGATAATTATAACTATTCGATACTACCAATCACACAATTCCACCACGCACGACCATTGTGAAATTACGTGAGTTCGTTGCACAACTTAATTTATCTGTTTTGTCAGTCAATTTCCGAGGCGAGGCTACTTAATCAGATTCATTACCGAGCGGCTTGTGTCAGCAAACAAACAGGGATCGGTGTTTGCACAGTCGAACCGTAGCGTAGGCTTATTGCGGAATCGATAGGGGCAGTAATTTTGGCCCGGAGTGTACGTGCCAATATTACAGTAGATTAGTTTTCTGTGTACCTATGTGTGTGTTGTTCTATGATAGTGTTGTGTTGTACTATTTTGATATCAATAAGGTCGCAAAGTTATTCCAAAACTGAGTTTTTTTTCGTTAGTTTTTTCCAGCTTCTTTCATATTTTCTGAAAAATAATACTAACCGCCTTCAAAAACCGTTATAATAAAGTGTAAAATAACTTTCTTTCGGAAGTCGGTGGCAAAAAAGGAATTAAAACCAAAGCCACCGACTTTCGCCGTGTGTGATTATTTTGCTCAAAGCTCATCGATCGAGGAAAATAGAGGTCAAAACCCTTTTACCCAGCCGTAGAATATGGCTGGACAGTACACTAACAGTTTACAAGGAATTGGTCCAGTATCGCGGGTGCTTTTAAAAACACCGTTTCTTTTCCATGCGGCGTTGAATTCACGACACGCAGTACATCTGCTTTTAGATGAGCCACAGCGCCAACGGCGGCGGCGTGCGTCGCCTATAACAATACAACCAGGAATTAATGTTTTCCTCGTCTACCCCGTTGTCGTTGCATCGTGTTGCATGAAAACCATGAAAATAACACAGTCTTACGATATTCTTGCCTACGCAACTTCATGCTTCATGCAACTTTATGCAGTCTTCAGCAGTGGTGGCCCTGAGGTATCGGTCTCGACTCGAGTTGTAGGTCGTGGGATCGAATCCAGCCAGACGCATTACTTAATATAATTTATTTTAGCACCACTGCTCTTAAAACGGTGAAAAAAAACATCGTGAGGAAACAAGGCATGTCTAGAACCAAAAATTCGAACACAAGCACTGGGCTCGCGTAGTGGATTATGGACCAGTCCCTCTCACAGAGAGGAGGCCTGTGACCCAACAGTGGGAAGATTTTAGGCTGATGATAATGATGTACTTCATTTAGAATATAATATCATTATTGAAAAATTACTCATTCATACACATTCATGTGATGATATATAATCAAACCTCACTACAATATAAACGGCTAAAGCCTCATTTAGACGATGCAAGAACTCGCACGCAAGTTGCGTTACATTGCGGACTTTATAGGTACAACGAATTCAGTTGATCAAACAAATACCGCAATGTAGTGAAATTCGCATGCGAGTTCTTGCTCCGTCTAAATGAGGCTTAATACTGACAGTAACTAAACTCATCGGCTTGGGAAGTCGTTTGCAGTAGTAAGTATTTGTAAAGTCCTCTGCGTAGGACGCGGCAAGTAATCCGACACCCACGGACACCGCTGGGTAACCCTACAGTGACCCCACGTGAGATATACGGTAAAATGTTGTAAATTTTAAGTTTTAGTAGCAAGGATGCATCATGCATGTTGAGAAGGCGGTGTTTAGAAGCTGTTAAAATTAAATGGTATTTTATTCCTGGACGGGTGATAATAGTGTCTAAACCTTTGGATCTTGTGGAGAAACTAAATATATATAAATATTTTTGTATTGTTCTTTTTCGCGAAAATCTTCCAAAGTGCCTTCCAGATTAAAAAGATTCACCTATTGAAAAATTATTTATAAATAGTTTAGGTTATGTAAAATATCAATGTCTGAAAATTGATGTTCTTTGTTCATTGTAGGTACAAAAATCTGTTTTTATTTTTTAAAGAAATAGGTTTTTCCTTGTTGTTTTTTTTTAATAAATATTAAATCGTTTCATTTCAGGAGTTGCGTTCTAAGAAATTTTTTAAGTCTTATAAGGTTGATGAAGCAAACTCAAAATACTGTTCATAACAAAGGATTAAATTGAACAATGGATTGCGCAAATCAGATTCAAACCAGAATTCGTCTGTTCTACTGAACTTTTGCTAAAGTACGCATGTTAGTGGTAATAAAATTAGTAGGTCTATGTAAAAGTTTCAGCTGACTTTTTTAATTTAGTGTTCCTTTAAAATGAAATAAAGTGGTACCTATAGTGGTAGAAGCCTAACACGTTGGACTGACCAGATCCGCACCGCTCTTGACACAACGGTCCACGAAGTTCTGCACTCGGCGGCAGATCGGGACAGATGGCGTCGAGTGGTGCGCAACAAACTGCTGCAACAAGGAAGTGGTCACGACCCTCAGCATTGAGGAAAACGATCCGAGGAGGAAACTGAAATAGGTCCCCGGGGGATATCAAAGGCTTAAAGGACCAAATAAGCAGTATGCAGGCTATACGTATCAAGTAAAGCGATCGTGGTTTCGAACTCAGGCAGGCACATCACTTTTTGTAATTTATTTAATCACCACTGCTCTCAAAACATAGAAGGAAAACCGCTGTGAGAAAACTAGCATGTCCGATAACCAAACATTCGAAGACATGTGACATTTACCAACCCGCGCTGTGTACGCGTGGTGAATTATGGCTCACTCTCATAAAGAGGAGACCTGTGTACCAGCAGTGAGAACATTATAGGCTGATGATGATGATGAACGTATCAAGATACGTTCATCATCATCATCATCATCATCAGCCTTCTCAACAAGTTGAGAGCTAGAGACTGAAATGTTGGAACAATCCTAGATATGCATACTGAGTATAGTTGGTGCCAGTTAAGATGGCAATAGCGGTCATTGACTTTTACCTAATAAGTCGTCGTATAATGACATAAGATCAGAATTAGCATTTTTCTGTGAAATGATAGTGTTTACTTGTGAGTCTTAAATATAAAAATAATATAAAATCTTAGTTATAGGTGAAATATTTTGACCATTTTGATATCTTATGAATTATAAGATACTTATATCCTTACAATATACTTACTAATTTATTCGGTATTTTATAAAAATGCTAATTCTGAGCTTATGTCATTATACGAGGACTTATTAGGTAGGGGTCAATGTCCGCTATTGCCATCTTAACTGGCACCAACTATAGTTCCAGTTTGTTCAGAAGTCAAGATAACTGGATTTTGTAAATCACTGCTTCTCACTTATGTAGCTTTGTAGTCGGAATCCTCATAAAACAAGAGACATAACCCGATTTACCACTTACTCCCTAAATAGGTACAAACGACCCCTAAACACCCCATACCTATGTCTCAACCTCTGACTCCCGTTCAACCCTCACCCCTAGGGGCGTGTCACTCTACGGGGGATGTCGGGACGTTCGCGCATGCTCTGTAATCAACCCCGGGATATCAAAGATGGCTGATACGATTGATGGATAGGACAAGGTTAGCGGGTTAGTTCAACGATATAAAAGATTTTTTGTGGGAGTTTTTTCTTCCACTTTTTTGTACAATGATAGTGAGTTTGGTCGTGATTGTTTTTTGTTTAATGACTTGTATAATTAAAGGATACAACAATAACAAATGATATTTATCATCTTGGTGTCGATTAGTTGGCGTTTTAAGTAGTTTATTTTTCTAAAAACCATGTTTGTTCGCCATTTTATAAATAGGTTACTGAAATTGTTCTAAAATCACTAGATTTGTCAGTAATTTGCTTGAAACATGACCCAGAAGTCAGGAGTAGAATATCTTTAAATAACTTTGGCTTTAAAGGTTCGCAATTTATGGATACAGACAAGCTACTCGTATAAATTACCACGTTTCTTATACGAAAATTGTTATAAAATGTTTAATACAAATTGATCATTTCATAAAGATCTTTACTTTTCCAAGCTTCTCTTTGTCAATTTTCTTTACTAATTCTGAAGAATAAGGGATAATTTTGCTTAAGCTCTAAACAATTTAAAGAGCTATAGGTTCCTCAGAATCTACATAAATAAACAGAACATTATTTAGACTTTATATACTATTCTTTGTCTTTTAAACACCACATTCCTTCATAAACCAGTTATTACAATATATCCCATTTTTTATGATGTAAAGTCTAAAAAATTTGTTTAAATCCCTGTATAGGATTTCAAGAACGCTTAAATATGCGCTCTCCGTCATCCCAGTGAATGTCAAAGTTTCTTAGGATTAAAAATATGATCAATGTCTTGTTTTATTGAGAACAAGCTTACGTCCGTGGCGTTGCCCGTAAAAGTTTCGGTTCTTATCCTACAGGAACGGTCATCATCATCACCTATTGGCCCGGGATCACCCACTGTTGGGTATAGGCATCCTCTTTTTGCTACACATCTCGGTTCTGTGCGTCCCATAACCATCACAATTTTGACGATATCTTCAACAAAACGACATACTGGGAAAAAAAAACCTTATTGTTAATACAGGGTACTAGCTATGATTGTTTGTACCTTCTATCCAAATCCGGTTGTGAGTTTTGTGTAAAAAAGTAATAAGCATCAATCCATTCACCTTAATAAACTTTCAGATTCTTAAATAAGGTAATAATCCAACTTTGTAATTCATAAATTCATTTTTACAGGAGCATGCAAAAACTGCAGATAGAACACCACGAGCAATAATTCTTACATAGTCCTTTTGCTTCGTCCATGTTCATACAATCATACACGCACGCCAGTGGCGAGTACTAGATATTCATCTGACATTTAACTACTACTAAAATAATAATCCAAATAATAATTATTTACAAGGGAGTAATTTATGAATAGTAAATGTACATTAACCAATACGTTAAAGTAGACAGTTACAAGTTGCCAATTTACCATTTAGATAGCGCCACAGAGCCATTTTTTCTTTAAGCACGGTTCATTGATACCTCTGAAAGTCACGCACATCCATAACTAAGTAGATAAAGACCGTAACTAGTAACAGGTTGCTATGACATTATGTACGAACAATAAAGTACGTTTAAAAAGACGTTTGACGAGTTTGAATCTTATTAAGGAAAAAGTTTTGGCATTGATTTTCTTTCGGATCGCTTTATCAAAAGCTGATGGAGGAGTCTGAATGTTAGAGTTTTGGAGTTGCTGTGAGCCTTTGCCAAACTATTCATGCATTTTAGGCATGTTTGTTCTACAGATCGTGTTAATAAAAATATGACTGTGTGATTGTGATTTAGGAAAGTTTATTTTATACTGAGTTATTAAATGTGTTTTAATAATATATTATAGATTTATAAAATATATAATTTTCTTTAACTTTTAACGCCTATTTTGGAAAATAAGAACAACTAATTCTTAATCGATGATGAATAATTGTTTTTGTAAAATGTCTCGTTTTTTGTTTATGTAACCAAGCAAAATATCAACAGCTACAGGGCTAACCATTATATCGTCACGCCTCAAGGTTCTCACAATATGTTCTTACTCCTAAAGTTGAGAGCCTCAGACCGAACACAATACATCGACCGGCCGCCCAGTCCGCTGTGACAAAAAAAAACTTTCCTCTCTGGCCGTCAGACGACGAGTGACTTACCGACTATTTGTTTTTTTAGGCTGCCCCGCGCACGATAAAATATTTTTTGTGGCAGTAGCTCTGAAGGGATGGGAATTTGTCGATGGATTTTTTTGTCGATAGTTAAAGGGTTGAAGTTGTCGATATAATTTTTTGTTTGTTTGCTTGAAAGTGAAATGAACAGCACGACATCTGTGAGAAATGAGGTGAAACTTGAGATATTTTAGAACTTTTAGTACATACTACACTTTTTGGTATGTCATAGTATGTTTTATCTGTTTGTCCCAGAATTATTGTTGTAGCAGCTTGCTAGCTGTTCACACTTGCCGTATAATTGCACAATCCAAGTCATCCATTTTTCGACTATTAGCCATGATTAACGCTATTCTGATTTCAAACAGATCTTGATAAATGTTTGCGGATGCATGGAAGATGATAGTGTCAGAATGTTTGATTTTTTGTGAGAAGAATGTAATGACTTGTAATTGATATCGGTCATTGTTTATAGAAATAAAATAAATTCACTTCAACTGTTTTATTATTATTCTGTACTACTGCAAAGGCAGCGCCTCTCCCATTCCTTCCACATTTCCCGATTGTGTGTTTTTTCACGAGGAGGAGTTAGCCAAAGCATTCCGCCTTCGCCACCCGCGCCTTGCCGACTGTAATTGTAGTTTATTTTTGCAGGAAATATTGCAACATTATAATACATTACCAATACCTTTATCTTTTAGTGTGATTTCTGTAGTTTAAGTGCTACTGCTTATAATTACATTATGATAAACTTAATTTCTAATGAACAGTAATAATGGTCCGATTAATTTATGACTATCAATCTGCAATTCTTCATTTGTGACCTTAAATTAGTCTTAGCCAAAATTTACAATCACTCAACATTAATAACATTTATGACTCAAACCATCAAACTATTATTTCTAAACAGAACAACTCGTAGAAACAAATACAATCGATAATAAAACGCGACACCTTGACAGATATCGATATTTCACAAGATTGAAACTGTCGATACACTATCTCGACTTGTTCTTTTTTGGACGCACTATGCCATTGTTTGCAGACAAGGACAGAAACACTGGGCCTTTTTAGGTGTGAAAGAGATGGCGTTTCTCAAAAAGAAGGCAGAGAGGAAGAGAATGCTGTTAATTTTCCATTTCATTAGAATACAATGAGAGTTTTTCTTTGTTAATTTTCCTTTTTTTGAACTTTGTAATGGGAGCTGTAATAGCTGCTATCTTTTAGTTGTTTTGAATAAATAATTGACTTCAGCATTGTCGTAGTAATAGGTTTGTAGTAAAGGCAGCAATACGGATGTTTATATTTTAGGCTTTGGTTTTGGAATTTATATCATGTAAAAAGACCTCTAAATCATGTAAGAAAACCGTGTTGCGGATCTTTAATATTTTGAAAGACTTTTTTCGCCTTAAATGTAATCGAATAAAATGAAGAGATTTTGCTGACTAAAACCACCATAATCCTTTAATTGCCCTTTGCGTTCCAAGGTCACCTTTTTAAAACATTTCCGCGAATACTATTAAAATTTGGTGAATCGGCAGGGACTGTCGGATTCGTACTGACTAAAACCACCCTGTTTCTTCGATTGCCCTTTTCGTCCCAGGGCCTGTTTTAACAGCAACAATTGTTACTACCAAAGTAATAAGAAAAGTTTTATATTCTAGAACACCATTTCTAAAAACATTGCAGTTTCTGAGGTAGTTCTATAGATTTTATTAGTACGAGTATTATAATAGGAAGGCCGGCTCGATTCGCCATTAAACCTAGCTCGGGAAAATGGTCTGTTTCAATTCATTATATTAGTTCATACGTGTATAAGACGGGGTAGAGTGGCCATATTGTTATGATAGCTTTATATTTTTGCTGACCGACGATCGAAAATTTTAAGTTGTCATTTTACTGTTTCAGTTTTTAAGTTATGTGATAACAAATTGATTGATCTTATTACCCAGTTACTGTACTGGTCTTGACTTGATAGTGGTGCTGGAGCATCTATTTATTTATAATTATTAGAATAGATAGAGATGAGATGAGCAGTGGTGGCCCAGTGGTATCGGTCCCGACTTACCAGTTGTAGGTCGTGGGTTCGAACCCCGCACGGCGCATTACTTTGTGTAATTTATTTCATCACCACTGCTCTCAAAACGGTGAAGGAAAACATCGTGAGGAAACCGGCATGTCCTAGAACCAAAAATTCGAAGACATGTGACATCCACCAACCCGCACTGGGCCCGCGTGGTGGATTATGGCCCACTCCCTCTCACAGAGAGGAGGCCTGTGTCCCAGCAGTGGGAACAATATAGGCTGATGATGATGAGAATAGATAACAGCTACGTATAATTTCGGTATAATTAATAAATCTTAAGTCAACATCAACGAGTTACAACAAAAACACAATTGTGAAAGTTTGGCAATCTCTTTATATTTTTCAAACCCCTTTCAGAGATTATGTCAAATATTCAAACTACTATAAGAATCGATCATTGCTACGAGTATTACTATATTCATTTCTAATAGTCCATTTTCTAAGAAACTCTTTAAAGTTAAAGTGAACAGGCTTTTTCTAGGTGACCTCACTCCATCGTTGCCGGGACTGCGGGACTATCAAATACTGTGACCCCGGAACGTAAAGGGCTATTAAAGGACACCGTGGATTATAGTCAGTACAAGTCTGACAGTCCCTCCTGCCTACCACGATAGAAAAAGGTCACTCCATCGTAGATTTTGTCTCTGCCTCCTTTAACCTAGACTAGAGACAAGAGCAAACTAATCTAAAATATTGAAAAACAATCATGTTTTTTTCATCATGTCTTGCAACTCCATTTAAAATATCCCATGCATCATGTGTAGAAGTGTGGTGCATATACGCAAGCTGCAGCATAGGCGGTCTACGGCATAAAGGAACCAAACTGGTTTGTAGCTTGAATGCCGACGCAAGTGGAGGCTGCAGTACTGTACTGTTATTGAGGAGCATTGGCCACTGCAAGCAGTTGTTTTGGACAGTTGTTTTTAAACTAAATCGTTGGTCATTAGGTAGTAATAACAAATCACTCATTTCAATTAGGCCATGTATGAGGCACGTTTGTGTAATATTCTCAATATTCTTTATGGCATGATGTAATGACAGTTTCACAACAGTCTGTACTTGATTCGCGTTTTGTTTGCATTGACCATTGACAAGTGTTGTATGCGTTTAGTTTTGGTTGATACTATTTACAGTTTGAACATCGAATAATAATATTAAATGAAATGGGATAGGATGGGAAATGGGATTAATTGTACAATAAAAACCCGCTTGTCACTCTTCTTAAAAGCGTTGCTACTGGCGTAACTAGTGTGAAACGATTTTCCAGCTCGGGCCATCTTTGTTACCACCAAAAACGCTTTTACCAATGAAACACAAAATAAAATATTATGAGATTAACCAAACTGGTTCAATCATTTTCAACTGGTTCAATTGTGTAACTTAGAAATACCTGAAACTAATTACTCTTGAATCCCAGAGAGTGGGAAATTCAGATTTATAAGAATCAATATAATTATGTTTTGTAATGAGTTTCCTTATATTTATGAAAGGTCAGATAATTCTTGAAAGGTGGTTAGAAAAGTTTTCCAAATCAAACCAATGAAAAAATAATTAGAAATACGTGCAGTGGCCAACATCAAACTACTTCACTACATAGATTATTGGGTGCATTCTGTACAAATCATAAAACTTGATTAAAACTTCAAAAGTTATAATGCAATTAATTTTATGTTGTTGGACGAGAGAGTCGGTATCCTATGTTTTTAAAAATATAGAACCGAATTAAGTTCCAATAAGTCTTTTGATTTTTTTTTTATTTTTGAGTTACTTAGGTACCGAAAATCAGGCAAGTTTTAAGCATAAGACTCGTTTGAAATGCGAAAAGGGATAATTTATCAATAATCAGGCTTTTTCTTTAAGCATTAATTGACAATGAATTGATTTTTTGTACAATAATATAGGTGACAAACAAGCATACGGCCTGCCTGATAGAAAGCGGTCACCGCAGCCTATGGATGCTTGCAACCCTAGTGGTATTGCCTCGCCTGCGCGTTGCGGGAATCAAGCCTTTGTATCTACATTCATGTAATATTCTAAGGAACGACAGATAAATCTGGATAAAACCTCTGAAGCGTTTGATGAGCTACTTAAAACTATTAAGGGTTTGCTATTTGTAGCTTAATCTTTGTTTGTAAACATAGGAGCGGTGTCGATATATAATATCATGGACTTGCAAAAACTTATAGCTTTTCTTCCTGCATCGAGGTTTTGTTGAAGCAACATTGTATTGATCCCGCAATAGGGACAATAGTGTATTATCCACTTAAATTATTAAGAATTTCAGCGCTTATTATTAACACTTAAAAAAAAAATTTTTTCAACCTTCTTAAATAAAGCATTCGGAATGAAAAAATTACAGTCTTTCACCGCTTTATCGAATCGAATCGCGAGCCGAATGCTCCCGAAACGCGCCGAACGGCCGAATTGTAGCGAGAGTTCGCGTGTCTTTCGGCCGTAACCGTATCATCGGTAGATAAAAGGGTCCCTTGGACCGTTTTAATTAGGCGGTAGAATGTATCGGGTGCCTGATGGCCCGATAGGGTTGCCGTGCAGTATTGGAATTTTGTTGCAATTTTTAATTTTTTTTCAATTTTTTTTTATTTGTTTAATGTTTTTTTTGCAATTAGTGTGAATGTTGTTTTTATAAATGTATTTTATGGACAAGTTAGATAGTGTGATCTTAATGGAAGGGTGGAGTGCTTAAATCAGTTTTGTTGGACCTTGATTTAGCGAGTATCAATGTTTTAGTTATAGGTCTTTAGTCACGCACGATAAACTCAATTTAAACAATTTGTAAATGACCAGTCACGTTTTCGTATTTGAATTTGAATGATAGTAATAAGCTACCGAGTTAATCATATACATTATAGAGTAAGACCTAGAGAAACATAGGTTAAGTACCTATTTCAATGTCTCTGGAAACTCTAAATAACTATTTCTTTAATAGATTTTCAACCTTATCTTAACAGTGGAAGGTTCAGGTTCGATTGGTAAAAACTGAAAGTTTTGGGTAGGATGACCTGTTGGCGTCTGAATGTGTCAGAAGCGAACACTACTTATTCCTGAACAAAAATTGATTAACTAGCTTTTGCGTTAGCGTCGCCTTGAAAATGATCCCAAGAAAAACGTATACTATTAAGGATTTTAAGAGATTGAATAGCAAATATCCATCCAAACTATCACATTTTTTTCTTAGTAAGAAGTGACATTAAGGTAAAAGTAAACAGCAGTTAGTAGTCAACCCTACTGGCTGCAGGGAGGTACGTAACCGCTTGCGATCGGCTGGACAGTGCCGTTCGGCTAATGCGTACCTATACGCGGCAAACCCCGTCCGGGATGACTGTGGACTACGGCCATTATTTGAAGATATTTTTAATTACTGTCATGCTTGTGTAGAATAAGTCACTATTACACTACAACCGGTGTAAATAAGTTCTAAAGGACATGGATAATCCATGGCTTGGGCGCGGCCAGAGACCCGAACATGTTTAAAAAAAAGCTAATAATATTTGAAATCCTATACTGATATTCATTTTCCCGCAACGGTATGTGGAAAGAAATCAATTATAAGGAGTATTGTTAAGATTATTAAAATTTTATTTTGGCTAGAGTCCATAAGCTGTCATATGTTTTTTTAATATTTCTGGCATAGCTCGAGGCCTTTATGCCAACCATATATAAGCTTTCAAGAAATAACTAGTGTTGCAATTTTTGGAAATAAAATGGTAGGAAGTAATCTTTAATCTTCATTGCATAATTCTTTTTTTACCCATTAATAAGATGGTAGATCAATTTAAAAAAATATGATAATGTAGTTTTAGTGAAAACTAAAGTATAAGGAAACAATACGTAATGTATGCATGTCTTTCATTAAATAAGGAATAGATTAAATGGTTTGTCTATGTAATGGAAACATTGTCTTCTTTTTAAAGACAACTACACATGAAGTTATAAAATAAATATACATATTTTGGTAGGTGTATTTAGTTACTTTATTATTATTCGTTAAAATACGTCAGCCAAACCAGTTTATTCGGTTTAACGTGCTGTTCCAGGGACTCCTTTTTTTATCATGGTAAAATCATCAATTGAGTCCTCTCACCCATGGCAGAGCGGAAGGGACTGTCAGACTCAGACTCGTACTGACTGATCCAGGGTTTCCTTCAATAGCCCTTTAAGTTCCGGGATCAAGGTAATTCCTTAGTCCCGCGACCCCAGCGGCTTTGGCCCTCTAAAGGGAGGCCCCGTCATTATGCTGACACAATACTCGAATCAATACTCAATTATTTATTTCATTCCACACTTTGAGGCGCTCGTGGAACACAACGCGCCGTCGACCCGGCCCGGGCATGGTCCATGGTTGGACAACGAGTCGCTCAATACTCGCCGTCCGCATGCCCATTCTATTATTGTTCTAGGTACTAGAGGAACTTTTTAACAAATACAGCAATGGTCTTAGCAGTCACTGCTCAAAGATCGGCAATATACTTAGGCACCGCATGTTTCTACAACGATATTATATACTTATTTGTGCTATTAAAACGACGCGCGATGCGAATGTATGAAGTTGGATGTAAAGAAAAACGAGAACACAACAATTCTTTAGCTTCAGCCCATCACCATGGGAAAAGAGGTGTGTATAAGTAAGTTTATACATACTTAAAAAAATATGAATCACAATCCGTTGTTCCTCGCTTGCCTCCCACCCATATAGCCTATTAGCGTCAATAGGATATCATCTATCTCTGTACCAAAAGTCACCAAAATCATTTCAGTCATTTTCTCGTGAAAACATGATAATATATATAGCGAGTTTGTAAGAATAACATTACATGTTATATGTTTCTCGTGATCTTTTGTGTTCGGTTTTTGTGTTAGTAGTGTAAGGGATGTTATATAAGTATTTTTAAATGTTTATGTTTTCTACATTATTGTTAAATGTTTTTCTGCAATATCGAATTGGGAAACTGTAATGATAGCTGTATGTATGTATAAAATAAATAAAATAAAATAAAAATATATAGAAATATACACAATTTCACATAAATAAGTTTAAATATAATATTATGTTAGTACATGTGCTACAGGTTTTATTTCCAGTAAAGACATTTCTGTCATGTCATAACTGACATGACAATTAAAGTCATTCATGAAAAAATTACTTTGTGCAATCATAATGTTTTTACGGCTCGCAACGTGAATTTATTCTTACTATTTAGTTGTTTTCCGACTGACCCCTATTTTCTTGGACTTTGCATTTTCTATTGTGTCTATAATGACTCTGTATCTTTTATTAGTTGCTCTTCCAACTGCCCTCTGCTTACCCGTACTCTGATCTGCTCTCCCGACCCCTGCTTGCACGGACTTCCAATCTCCTAGTACTCAGACTTTGGACAACTTATTTTGGTTATCAATAATGGAAAACAAGCGCTGCATTAATTGTGGAATAAGGACGTTTCGTATAAGAAGCCATCTAGTAGATTCGGATGAAATTCGATCTGTTCTAAGACGGTGGATTTCTCCGAGATTGGTTAGTCTTAGTATTTTTAGACCGTCTTCTGAGGACTGCTTACCATAATATTTATTCATCCTTATTAAAAATGTTAATCTTATTGTTTTAGGTCACTGCACCTGATCATGTGTGCGATACCTGTTATTTATTGGTTAGGCAGACTTTATCGCAGTCTGGTACAAGCCAGTCGTCCAGCCCTAGAATCGAGCATCGTCATGTGTGTATAAATTGTGGAAGATCCGTAATACGCATTCGTTTTCATGTGTCTATCTTGTGTTTATAATATGTCAAAATGACATACCTACCAACAATGTTCACTTCGTCTTATGTTAATTATCTCGTACCCAACGAGTTTTAGAGTAATGAAACATATATTAGGCTATTAAATAAACTTAAGCCTTTACGGTATATGTTGTTAAATTTTTGGCCATGCCTAAGCCAGACTTGTATGGGAACGATATCCATCTCCTTTCTGTGCAAGTATCGACTGCAGGTTTAACTTTGTCACTGTACATTTAATTTGGCTATATGGAGCATAAGCAATGCATCTTAAAACATTGAAAAACCCCGACACAGTTTCTCCCTTCCGTCATGCACTCTTAATCACATCAATGATATTTTTAGAACACCCAGAAAAAAAATCTACCAGCCTTGGTACCTATTGGTATATTTTTTAAGTCACTTTGAATTATTTAACAAATGCGTAAATGTAGATGTAAATCAACTAAAAAGATAAAAATGGTGTTTTAAAACAACAGGTGTTTGATCTATTACTTAAGTTAAAAAATGTATTTTACTTAGAAACCAGCCTTGGTCAATTTATTAATTATCTTATCTGTTAATTATTGAAACAAAAATCAGGAAGTTGTTAACTAAATTGATTATTTTAACATTGTGTTTTGTTATGGCGACTACTTTTTCCTATTATTACAACCGACTTCAAAAAAGGAGGAGATCTCCATTTCTGTTGTAGTTTTTACGTGGACGTGTGTTCAAAACTAAATCTTTTTTTTTTTTAAATATCTTTTTATACAATACAGACAAATAACAATAAAAAAACCGACTTAAAAAAACATTAAAAATTTTTGAAAGTCTATAGCAAAAAAATGACAACAAAACATAAAACACGAGAAGTCTCCGACTTTAGGAAGTACTGTTTTTTTTCTGTTATTAGGAGAAATACTTTGTACTTGTATAAGTATTAATAAGCTGTTTGGTATTATCTTTCGAGTTTATTGACATATTGGTGTATCACGCGTAAGTCGCATGACCAACATTATCGTAGGGTACGCATGCTTCGATAATCACAGTAGATAATCTAAAGTAGCGCCATGTCACGTTCTAGAGGCAAAGAGGGTTCAGATAAAGATTTTAGCGAGAACTTACTTGGTAGTAAAGTATCAATAAATGTTTCATAATTCCACATGAAATTATTTCCATGAATTAGATAAGTGTAGTAAAAAACGGTGTTAAAATAAGTGTAGTAAAAAAAGTGTGGAAAAACTTGCTTCAGGTCATTGGACAGTCGGCAGCAGTAAATATCCGCCACTATTTAGCCCTGTCGTACACAACTCGACGCAAGTCCTTACCTTATACTACTTTGGTATCTGATTATCGGCATACCATTCCGTAGAAGTTTGTGCACAGGCACGCGTCAATGGATACCAAAGTCGTATAAATCGTTGTGTGCGAAGGGGCTTACTATCATACTGCCAGGCAAAAATAATAATTTGACAATTGAAAATTACTCAAGTAATAACGTCAACATTGTGTAATATTTTCCATTGCTAATGCAACATATTAAAGGCGTCTCCTATCTTCTGCTATATTTTCAAGTTTCATGATTGTGTCACTCACATGGTATTATCTGTGACTTTGGCACATCATTCGAAAATAATAAAAGTTAAGAAAATCTGTCTCGATTTTTTCCAACCTCTTGAGGGTCGACCTTTAGTCTAATAGGATTCAGATAAATACCAATATCTGACTTCCACGTACAAGAAATAAATCTGCAAAAAAATGTTCCCAAGTTCACAGAGTCATCGGTGGTACAGCCGAGTCCAGTTGCAGGCGGGCGCACCGGACAATGCGACCAGTTCCGCAGATCGGCGATAGCGACCAACCAGCGATAGTATTTCGCTATGTGGCCCCAGTTTAAACCAATAAACGGTAAGGTGTAGAAGTTCCATCGAACGAAGACTAGTCTCATGACTAGTCTAGTTAATTTTTTTTAATGAGTTATTTAAAATATAGAATAAAGAAGAACGTTGTAGAAAGTAATTAAGATGACAGCAGTAGAGTATTTTTACACGTTTGCCCACTCTAGAAATTTCTCCTCCATCCTAGGTGCGTTTACAAACTTTTAAAATACACTAACGCCTAGACCCCAGTGGCGGGCCTAGGGTTTCAAAACGATGCAAGCCCAATAAAATTTTAACCGATTTCGAAATCAGCAATTGCATACCTCCGGTGGCTTTGAAAAAAGCCGTTTGGTTTGCTTCATTGCTTGAGGGAACAAAGTTATGGTAAGTAGTTGCTTGGTTCATATCAGAACTAACAGGTTACAGACAAAAAAAAAACAAAACATAAAGTTACAAAACGAAAGTTACAAAATATCTAGATAGAATGTAGGTAATAAGGAATTTAAATAAATTATTTATATTCTAATTGGAATCGTTTATCTTTCTTAAGAAATGATTTAATTACATCAGAGTAAAATGTTGGTGATCGTTTTAATTCTACCATTAAGTTAATGGTAGAATGACATTAATGATAGAATGGCATTAACTGTTTTTCAATAGCTATTATTGATACTTTGGAAAGACGCTCTTGATCTTGTGTATTTTTCAGATAGGTATGGATACGTTTATGAGACGAAAAAGCACGTTCCGCGGAACTTGTAGCCGGAATAGTTACAAGATACGCTAACTTTAACAGCTCGGGAAAGGCATCTTCGAGGTTATTCTCATGAATGAAATCAATTAATTCGAAAACATTACGATCTTTCAGATCAGGACTAAAATACAAGCAAATCAATTGACTTTTTAATGTTTGTTTGTCGAAATAATTTACATAAATGTCAAGTAATGAATATAATTTCTCTGTAGGAAAATGTGAGTGATAATTGTAAATCCAACTTTTAAACACTGATCTATTAAATTTTCGTTTATGCGATTTACTGGTCTGAGAAATACACAGATTAGGCGTCGGTTTTAATGAAGAAATTACCTGTTTTTTCTGAGCAAAGTTAAAAGATTTTACCTTATCTTCGCCAATCAAAACTTGAACGCATTTTAAATCCTCACAAGGTACTATTACTTCCATGGTTGTAGGTAAGTCACTAAAACAATTGTATCACTGAGAAAATCTAAGAAAACACACAAAAAACTTTAACAACAAAACTTCTTCCCACTAAAGCAAACGAAACTGAAGTGAGTTGCACTCGGGTGTCAGGAATTACTTACGCAGAGTTGCAGTGTTGTCATTTAGGCAAAAAAAGTCCCCAGGTATATGAAAAATCTAACTAGAAGTCGCAATTTTGTATATTCATGATATTGCTTGAATATTTAATTTCGTTATTTAAGTTATTTAAGTCGCTAGTTTTTATTGTTGCTAAATCTTAAAGTCTCTAAACTTTTTAAAATAATAATAATAATATAATAATAATAATAAAAAGCCCGAAAGCCCGGTAAAAGCCCGGTACGTTTAAGCGTGATAGCTATATTTATGTAAATGCTGCTTAATGCGAAACTCTGCGCGCGACCATTAGACCAATCGCGATGTGTAGTAGTGTGGCATAAGTAGATACTTTGTGTTATTTTGATAAGAATTAAGCGCGCGAATTTTTAAATAGTTCGGGTTTGATATTGATTCTCTATCGAGCATTTCTAACGCATGCCAGGCTTTTGGGCTTGTATGAAAAGATCGCCACTGCTAGACCCGGAACATCTACTTATAGATTCTGAATTTCTAATAATGATGATGACATTGAAGCACAAACCAATTCAGTATGAACGTACTAATTGTATTATTAGAATACTTTCGACTGATAATGTTTCAGTCTATTAACACAGATTCCAACATTGAAACGTGTGAACCAGAAGATTTTTGATTGCTCGACAAAGTTGGCTTTCTGCCTCTACACAGTGCAAACACCGCTTACCAGCCAACTTTATAATATTGCTAAAATGTCAGACCACCTGCTTGCATCCCAGCGAATTTCCTTTACACGAGTCTTAATTTTTTATCTAACTTATTGAACCGATAATGTGTAGGTCACAAAATAAACTCGGTATTTACATTTTGAAGTCCGTTCTCGCTCTCATTCGTACTATTATATATTCTGTGCTTATCGGAATAATATTGGCTTGTATGCTAATAACATCATACCGGTATGCGAATCACCAATTCGCATAGCCTGTGGTGATAATGGAATGGTCCTGCGGGGGCGGTTATTGTTTACTTACCGTCATCGTAAACGTTTACTGCTGAACATGTCTCTTCGCAGACCGCTATAATGATCGCTTGCGATGGCGATGGCGGTTTGACTCGCATTTATGTAGCGGTTGAGTAATGGATGTAGACAGAGATCGAAGGATTTTGAGAGCACAGACGAATGCTATGACGATGCTGTGAGTCACGTTCTGGCTTGCGGGACTGTCTAAGCTTTTTACCGTGACCCTGGAACGTATAACTTTTTGACAGCTAAGACATTTAGTCTGTACGAGTCTGACAGTCCCTCCGCTCCATCCAAAGTAGAAAGACTCGTTTGATGGTTTTACTAAATGAAAAACAAGTGACCTTCTTAGAGAGCAGTAGTGGCCCAGTGGTATCGGTCCCGACTTACGAATTGCAGGTCGTGGGTTCGAACCCCGCCAGGCGCATTATTTTGTGTAATTTATTTCATCACCACGGTCTCAAAACGGTGGAGGAAACCTGCAGACCGGAAGACTTGTGACATCTGCCAACTCGCACTGGGCCCGCGTGGTGGATTATGGCCCACTCCCTCTCACAGAGAGGAGGCCTGTGTCCCAGCAGTGGGAACATTATAGGCTGATGATGATAATGATGGATGATACCTTCTTATATTCTAAGGGCCTAGAGCACCTCCCGGGCGGCTCCCAAGATTGCCTTTACCGGAATTTATGATATTCATAAGCGCGGGTGGGTTTTATTCTGACATTACCCTCAAAACACTTCACATTGCGAAATATCCGAAAGGATTTGACCACCTTTAAATTAAAAAGGCTTATCAACTTAGTAAAATCAGAGATAATAAAACAGTTCGTGATGATAGCTGGCACATTTGTGATTGATAGTAGCCGCATCTAATATAGATTTGTTTCGTGACCTAACATGCATGAGTACCTACTGCCTGAGCCGCTTGTTACTGAAAGAAAGAAAAACAGTAACATCATTAGAGCAATTCACGTAACTAAAGAAGTGCTGTTGCAGTGCAGTTGCAGTTAAGTTGCGATCCAAACAACGCTTTTCGTATTCTCGGTCGCTGTCAGACACGCTCGCGTCAGGTTCGCGTCACGCGTGCGTATTTTGGATCTTTGGATCGCAACATAATCGGTATTCTACTATTCGTTTGACGTTTCAAAATGACAGTATACAAGTTTCAATTCGATCAACGTACAGTGTTTAATGTCATATTCATTGAAATGTAATCGATAATTCAGTGGGCAATAATTTTTCTCTCCTGGTTTGGTTGTCGTACAGTTGACGTGCAGTTCACGTGCAGCTTACGCGCAGTCCAAAGATTACATACCGTTTATCACTCGAACGTGAACTTAACTGCAACTGCATTACTACTTCAACGGCGCGTCATAAAATTACGTGAATTAGCCTTCAGGTTTTAAGACAACGATATCGATTAGTTTTTGAATGAAAAGATGTGTGGCAAACCGTGTCAGACGCAAGCCTCATTTGAATGCAGATGCGTTGAACAGAACTTAAATTGTAGACACAATTCAAGAAACTGCTACTGACCATGCGTTACCCTCTCAAAACAGAAGGGTAATTGATGGGTAGTCCCATAAAATAAAATTCCGATTAAAAAGGGCCGCTTTTCAACACGGTGTCACCCAGAAAACCCAATATAACGTCATGATTATGCATGACAATCCTTACAGCAACTTTCATGGAAGCTCCTCCCACCCGGATTCATACGATACAGAATAATCGTAAATCTTGCGCGTGCGACGAATACTGAAACAAATGAGTTGCTTGACGTTTTTATTTGAAAACGAGGAGTGGGAAACCCGTATAGGTAATCTAAACCACTGTGGTGTACGTGATGGGAAAGCTTAGTGATAAAGTATGAGTTTTTATAGGACTTGGTTTGGTATTAGGTCACGTAGTTTAGTAAGCTTATATAGTTTCGTTGGACAAGCAAAGTAAACGTACTGTAGCTAAAATTTCAGTTAACAGAAAGATGATGAAAACAATGAATGGATGGACAGTTTGAAGGTTGATATGGCTTGTAAAGAAATGACTGCCAAAATGATGAGTAATATAGAAATAAAGAAGTTGAAAATATGCTATGCCAAATGAATAAGGATATGGGCAGGAGGATTTTCAAGATTGTGAAAGAATAAAGATGACATGAGACTGACCAGCTACATCTGACGGAGCAGATAAGAATATAAAATTTCAAGTGTTTTTAAAATCGGTGAGTAATGTCAGTTCAGAAAAACAAATTTTAAAGGGTGCTAATTAAGGCAGCTTCTTTAAAATGTCATTCTCGTCTGCAAATATATTTAGTTGTCTAATGAATTAATAGGTCAGCGACAAACTTTTAGCGTCTAATAAATGGTTTATAAGCGACCATATATTGTAAAACAAGCTACTGTTAATATGACGCAACATGGTGATAATTCTTAAGCAACTAAATTTGTGATATGTCTACTCATTGCCAGCTTCTAATAAGTGTATCAACTTCATCTATAAAATAATATCAACGTACTCTAATTTCATAGAGTCACCGTTATTTTTATACTTTAGCATAAGTAATTTATGAGTGAATCTACTATATTTGAACATAAAATTTCCTTAATATTGTCATCAAATAATGGTCAATAAAAGCTATAATTTCATGTATTCGCCTATCTATTTATAATGTTACCATAAGTAATTGACTATGGATGGTATTTAAAAGTACTTCAATTTATTTAAAAGTACTTCAATTTATTCCCATTTCATTTACCTAATTTTGTCTGTGTTCCACCAAATATACTGAATGTGCACCAAAATATGTTCATTAAAATATGTCGTAACGAGGTGTAATAAAAAAAATCTACCTAAGCAGGGTCGACGAAGCCCCGCTTCGCGGGGCTTCTATTTCTGTGTACAAGGTTTAAAGGAACCTAACCAAACCGAACTTCGGGGTGTCCCTGAAATCTTGCTAAAGCGAGTTTTAGATTTGGTGCACATTCAGTATATTTGGTGTACAAAAAGAATTATTGATGCGCATTTAAATTTTATCCAGAAGAATACGAGCACTCCTTAATCGTGTCATTAATGTAAACAAATACACGTGAACTCGTTGCTGCACGCACCGAATAGAGCTCGCTCATTGGTGCAAATGGCCGGTCGCGCCCGTCTGATTCCCAACGAGCGTCAGGTACACTCCCGCGCTTGTGTTGCAAACTTTCACGAAAAAAGAATATGATTATGTATGTATATATTATAATTTAGTTGTTGAATGAAAAACTTTGATTGCTAATTTTGAGGCTGGATTTTGATTTTATTAGCAGACAGATGTTGAATCTCTAAAATATATAAAGTAGCTCACTTACAACATTAGTCGCTGAGTTATCAAATCAGAAGTAAATATATTTATCGGTAGCTCGGAGTCATATTAATTTACGCTCGTAAATTGACGCTGGTTTCTTGATATTTTGTTGGAATAGTAAAGATGATGAATTAATATAGTTGAAGCTGTTCTATTAACTCGTCGCTCACATATAAAAAAAGACGCTAGGTTGCAGGTGCTAAAGAAAACTTTTGTTGCCGCACATATAATTTCCCAATTTTAAATACCTAGTTGATTTTAGTTTAGACGGTCATGACTGGTGATTGATGATAGATTATCCAGAAGAACAGAATCAAATCAACGAAGCAACTATGTCAAATGAAATCCCAAGTCACCTTCTAGTTAGTTCGAGACATCACATTTGTTTGGACGAAGAAAACCTTGTAATGCGAACATCTCAGCGATGTTGTGCCAAGAAGAGGTTGGTCAATATTGGCCATTATGATGACTAGTCAAAAAACAATACAGCATGCATTAAGACTTTCTTAGCAGTATGTCTCAAGTACAGACCTGAACTGAATACAGCCATTACATTCACAAAAAGAAGCATTTGCTCTCAGGTAATACTTGTACGAATATTTAAATGGAAATTGTGTCATAATGTTATTTTATGTTTACCTTGGGAAATCGTTTTTCTTCTTTAGATTCCACTCTAAGGCTAGATATTACGTTAATACACTCGTGAGCAGTATGGAATCATTTACTCCAATTCCGCGCAATCTTGAATACCTACTTATTATCTAGTTAAGAATAACTAAAATGGTACCATATTAAAGGTGTAACTGTTAACTTTAAACTGATACCAAATTTATTCAAATCATGTCATTGTTTAAGGATCTATCTCGGATCAAATCCAAGTAAGTGATTCCATACTTTTGCTCGCGAGTATTTGATGGAAAATTCTGAGGGAAACTGTACCTTAATTTCTTGTTCTAGACTCGAATGTGCTAGAAATGTTTCAAGTTGGTGAATACAGAACAGAGTTTTCCAAAAGTAACGGTCGGCACAACAAGAATCAAGCGTATGAGATCACCGTTTACAAAACATAATTTCAATGCGGTGGTCTATTCGGAAATCAAACCACATTGCAACTTGTAGTGCATACATAATTCGATGATTCATCATACATTGTAAGTCAAGCTGTCTGTTACGACTTCTTCGAACCAGTTTCCTAACGTCTTTTCTCACGTACGTTTCATACAGTCATGTGAGTATTTACGAGTAAGGACATTACGAAAAAATCCCAGATTTTGGGGATACTTACCTACTGAACTGAAAGTATAGTGATAAATGCAGTGTACGGGGATGTTCATCAGCAATCAAGTGCAATCCAGGATTGGCCTTCACAAGCATGTTTAGCATGAAAATAATTCAAGGTAAAGTAAAATAATATATATTTGATTTCAGTGATGCTGAACAAAGTCTGAGATACTCGTATTTATCGTCAATATTGAATTAGCGAAACTAACAGTCGTATCTCCAAAATGGAATAACCTAGAAATTGTGTAAAATATTTTTAATTTGTTTATACAAATTGCACCAAATGCACAACTTCCTCTTCCTAGCATTAGACCATCCAGTTTTCGGGGTCTAATCGTTGGTTAAAGTGGTCAACTGAGATCACCATGTAATTGCTCACTAGAATTAAATCGAGGCAGACCGGAAAACGAACTGCATATTTTTGAAGAAAAATCTTTTATCTAATTGTTTGGTTAATTGTTTCTAGATTTCCGTATCGGAAGTAACCTTCCGAGGTCCAATTATTTACGTATTTGGGATTTGCAAATATTATTGGTAAAAGCATTTTTTTTTTTTTATCGTGGTAAAATCATCAAATGAGTCCTCCAACCCCGGGCAGGGCGGGAGGGACTGCCAGACTTCTACTGACTAAAATCCACGGTGTCCTTCGATAGCCTGTTATGTTCCGGGGTTACGGAAAGGGAATAATCCCGGCAGGCTTTGGCCCTCTGAGAGGGGGGCCCCGTCATTATGCTGACGCTCTTTGAGGCGCGCGTGGGACACAACGCGCCGTCGACCCGGGCATGGTCCTTGGTCGGGCCCTTTACTCGCTGCCCGACCAGACGCCGTGACGTCTCTCCAGCCACTCCTCAAAGAGTGGTCTTACCGCCGCAATAACCGCGGTGTGCCCGATCCGTTGACCCTAGCTGTCAAGCTGTCATTTGAAGATTTAAGACTAGAGTCCAAAACTGCAAATAGGATTTCCATGGGCGAGGGACTGGGTCTGCATCTTGCATCCAACCCAGGTACTTTGTCTTGCGAAATCAAAGCTTAAGATTTTTCATAACATTTAATGTCACGGTTATGGTTTCTTCAAAGTAACGCTAGTTGATTTCCATAAATTAGAAAAAAACAACTAAACCTGTCCTAATTTCTGTAAATTCTTAGTTAAGAAAAAAAAACATTTCTAATTTTATAGACGTTACACAGTAGTAATATTTTAAAGGAACTCATTATGTTACGGATTATACAAACGCCAAGGCCGACAGAATTTTTACACAAAAGGACGCCGATGCCTATCACAGAACACCCACGTAGTGTCAAAGTTTAGGTTTTTAGTGGCCATTCAGTGCAGTTGGAAAACCCTTAAGCAATTTCTTCACTATCTAGCTGCATTCAAATGCAAAAAACATCAGTGGATCTGTGGCTCTTACCGTACCTAGTATCGTATAACCCAGTACTAATTATTTTGAGGTTAAATAAGAAGTCATCCATGTGATGTAAGTAAAATGCTGGTATTCAGCTGTATCCAGTAACTGGGAGTGCATCATAGCACAGGTGATGATAATGGTTTTATATACACACATCAAAAGTGTCTAGGGATCAAGCATTTTTATGCGGATTTCTTGAGATTGAGATGTGGCTTTGTAATAAATTTATGATTTTATAAATTTATATGGATCCTTTTTGGTGCATTTCATAATTTGAATCAGGAACTGTAAATCAAATTCGAGTAAAAGATGAAAATCAGCTGTCAATATTTTCCCTATAAAAACATACAACGCATTGAAGACATTATTAGTGCTACTGTTTCCCTACTACTGATTAAAACCAACGTTATTATGGAGCGGCGACGTCATTTAAGCAGGGAAGAAATGCTCAGAGCCGTGGGAATGATAGAAGCTGGTTCCCGGCAACGTACTGTGGCTTTAGCTCTGAATACAAGTCAGAGTGTTATCAGTCGACTTTGGACACGTTACCGAAGCACTGGTACCGTGGCTGAGCGCCATGGAGGACGGTATCGCTGCACCACACGGAGACAAGACCGATACATTCAAATCTTAACTCGAAGAGCTCCAACAATAACCGCCATGATGTTAGCCGTGAGGCTTCATCACTCTTCAGGGAACTTAATTAGCGACCAAACAGTCAGAAACCGCTTGCATGAAGTGAACCTTCATTCCCGAAGACCGCTACGGGTACCACCTATAGCAATGCACAATCGTAGGATTCGATATTGTTACATTGTTTTTTTAGTGTTCCCGGCTCAGGTTGCTATTTCGCGGCTGCGTTTCTAATAAACAAAGTGTCAAGTACCTGCATTCATTGGTCAACCATTCCTATGTGTCGTTGGTTTCATTTCCCAACAATAAATCACTTTTCTAAATTCTTTTAAACAGTTTCACAATATTATTTTGATCAAAACTTAGGTTGTTTACGATTGACATGACATTCATTGCTTCAAACGTCAATTCTGACAGTTCGAGGCGCCCCCTACCGAAGTAACAACCATAAAATAATCGATATTTTAATCTAAGGATCACAAATCTTTAAATAGTATGAACTAACTCATTTTGTAATAATTATCAATTTTAAATAGTAAATAAATAAAAGAAATTAATAATAAACTAAATATCCATAAACGGAAATGATATAATTTTTTTCAATATAGACTTTATTCGAGAACCTTCGACCGAATCGATACCTTTTTAATCTGTGGACTTTTGCGTGGATTGTCTCTGGGAAATGTCAACTTTAATGTTGTCAGGTGGAGCTCTCCTCTTACCCCGGCAATGTTGTAGGAATGGTTTCCCTGGGTGAAACTATTTTGTGATCAATAATTAGGACAGATTAATAATGGAGAACGGAGTAGTTGAATCTAGTTTTGTGTAATTTATTGCCGACTGTGGCAAGTGTCGTTCCACAGTATTCAGGGTGAATTTCTGGTGTGAGGTGTTGGTGGTCGTTGCGGGGAAATAGGTTTCTCCGCCGAATCCGGGAGTTCGACATGGGGTGACCACCCGACCCTTAACCAACTTCCGGCCGGCGATTTGCGATGACTCTGCTAGGATGACGAGCGTCACTTGCCGCCAGCCTCGCTGAGGAGTTACACATAGTTTTTGGTGCGCAGTCGTAAAAGGTAAGTCGGTATCCTTAGTGGAGTGAGCTTGGTCTGTGCGTCCACCCGAAGGGTGTGTGAGTGAGGGAATAACGTCGTGCTAATCTTAACGATTATTTCAGGATTCCTAACAGCGCCTGTCGTCGCGGTTCTGCCCGGTGCAACGTGCAGCAGCCCGCAGCCCACGCCGCCTTCCCCGGCAATAACCGTGAGTAATAAACCAGCTATTTTCCAATCGTAGGCCGTAGGCAATTTCTCAGGGTTGACCTAGGTGTTAAAATATTGTCCAGGAAAACGGCATAAGTCCTTGGCGTAGTGGACGGAGGCCACGCGTATTTCATTTTGAATAAAGGCCATGAGCCTGCCGAGGTTCTGTCGGATAGGTTTCACAGCTCGATCACATCGAGGATAACGAATAAGTTACACTTTTATTATTTGGTCTCCGTTTGTCAATTGCAGAAAAGGCTAATCGGGGGACTCGCTTCACCGCCGGGATCGTAGGCTGAAGCTTAGAGCCGGGACGTGAAGTCCGTTCCTCGACACCGCTGAGAGCCTCCCGTGGGAGGCTGCTGTACGGCTGGCAGACACCGCCTAGCGTGAGCGCAGGCGTGACGGTTTTTTTTTTTTTTATATTTATTTTGTTATCACCGCACCTTGGAACACCGGTGTGATTTTGGTACCCGGTGTTGATGTCGGTACTACACCGAACTTTATGTTGAGAATCTTGGGCTCTTTCTGCATTCCTCCGGAAGTGACAGTAGATTTGAGGATATCTTCAGCTCCAGGATTCGGGACTCTCCAGGTCCCTGGCGCCCATTAATTAAATTATTATAATTGTTTTTAACTGGAAGGTTCCGGTAGTTATTTAGTTCTGCTTTAGTTATATTAATGTAACCTTGTTAACGGAACAGTACTCGGTTTATCTCCAACCCCCCACGACCCCAGCTCTTCTTTAAACCCCTAGGTTACAACTGGCTAGCTTTAATTAATTAGAAAGGGTAAGGAATCTCACCACAGTAGTTTTATATGAATTTTATTCCCGGACTGTTGTTAAGGTTAAGGATTTTTATTATTATGATAAGAACGTTACAGTAATATGTTAATTGAAATTCAATTTAAATGTAATCAATTAATTTAATCGAATAATTCTATTATACGGGAGATTGTTACTCGCAGTAATAAACCGGTTTATGTTATTTTGTGGTTTTATTTAGTCCGACCCTCAAAGGTTAGGGACAAAAGATTTTATGTAACAATATCAATGGGCTCTTGAACACAGAAATTGGGCAGAAGAACAATGGCGTTTCGTGTGCTTTTCTGATGAGTCTCGTTTTGGTATGAGACCGGATACAAGACGTATACGACACTGGAGAACCCCTGGACGCCAACAGCGATTAAAATCCTGCCAGGAAGTCCATCCTTATAGTGGTGGAACCATCATGGTATGGGCGGGTATTTGGATCGGCGGAAGAACTGAGTTGATTTGGATCAGAGGCAACCTCAACGCTCAAATTTATGCTGAGACGATTGTATCAGACGTCATCGTTCCTCTACAAGTGCAAATCGGTCCCTTATTTCAGTTAATGCATGATAATGCACGACCGCACACCGCAAGAGTTGTAAGACAGACTCTCGCCGCAGCTAACATCAATGTCCTGCCCTGGCCTGCTCAGTCGCCAGACTTGAACCCGATTGAGCATGCATGGGATATGCTACAGAAAAGAGCTCTGCCGAATATGGAGGGTGTCCAGTCGCAAGAAGACCTTTTTTTGTTGTTGCAACGAACATGGGCGGCCATTCCACAGCGTGATTTGGATGAACTCATTTTGAGTATGCCAAACCGATGTTCTTGTGTTGTTAGTGTTCGCGGTAGAAACACGGATTATTAATTGTTTAAGTTACCCAATAAAATTTTAAAGAAAACTGTTATTTCAGTCTTTTTTTCGAACTTTAATGTTAGTGGTTCAAATGTCAAAAATCCCTTTATTAGGAAAATGGCAAATTTCTTTATGAATGCAAAGGTGACTTGGTTTATCGTTACTGTGACAAACGATAACACTTTATTTGATGAATCCTTAAAGAACATTTTAATTAATATCAATCAGGAGAAAAGTTATTGCAAAAATATATGTTGATCCCTAGACACTTTTGATGTGTGTATTTTGAAAACACATGGGAACTAGGGACAACTGACAAATCGTTTTTAGTTGAGACCTCTAATGTTCTCATGACACTCATGTTACTGAGAGAATGATGAGTATGAATGTTATAGATGGAGAGGAAGAGGAAGGCCAAAGAAAAGATGGACGGATGTCTAAGGAATGATATGGAAGAAAAAGGAGTAAATGATACTGTGACGTCTGAAAGAGGAGAATGAAAGAAAGAAACGTGTTGCACCGACCCCAAGTAAAATGCGATAAGGGCAGGGTGGTGATGATGTTGTTAAGTGATACAAAGTAGGAAGCGCCCGAAATTTTACTACAAAACATCAGAATTTATTCCTTAGTAGATCTCCTGACATCCATCCATCACTCCTCGCTCTAGGTACCCATACCGACACTTTCATTTCAAAATTACCGAAAACAGTAAACATGTACAGTCGCGCACAACAGGTGCAACACACAATAATTAAACTTAAAAACTCTTCAGTATGACGTGAAAGGCCTTGAGCGAGTACAATTACTATCAACAATTATAAATTATCGATTTTAAACTGCGAAATCGATACCAATAAAACCTCTATGCTCCAAATGGCGCTTTTTGCGATTGATTGAACGCGATGGTGCTTTCACTTCGCATCAAGTTGCGAATCAAAATATTCTGAGGTACGACATTCGAGTGTCGTAAAAATATTTTATTGGTTTTGGGGTACCGTTGCTACTGTTGTTTTTGTATTAATATGCTAATCCATCATGGTGAATCATGCTTTAGGATGTATGTCTTATGTTACAATGTCTAGACAATAATATATATGTACTATCATAGTTATAGACATCGTTAGCATTGAAAGTCGGTAAGTTAACTGCTGTCAAATTCGTCCAATGAAAAATGGATTTATTTCGCTATTTTTTGACTTGACTTGATTGTCTCACTGCTGCGAAAAACCCTCCCTCATCACTTTTCACAAACTTTTTTCGTGCATCACCTTAAATGGTGCGTCATAATAATTATGAAAATAAAATAGTCAAATTACAGAAAATTGTACAAAACTAACAGTTATTAAATTTACAAAATGTAGAAGGAAAAACATTTAAAAAAATATCAAAGCTGCACAACGGAACCCACACTCATCTGATTTTATTACACACTTTTTTTGTAGTTAGTCGGCGGGCAATTTGCATAAAGTCCCAAGTAGCAACCCGGTTGACGGTGGTTCGCGGCGCGTCGTAAAACGGACGACCATAAAAGAAACACCTTTTTGCTTATAAAAGATGTCGTTGTTTTGCACTGAATTAATATATGCGATTGTATTATCTCGAAAAACAGTTGGTGTAAAGTGGCGCTTTGCCTTGTTCTGATGAAAGTTTTTCTGTTCGATTTTATTTTCATCTGTATTGTTGTTAGGTTTCGTAATTTTGATAGCCTTACATATTCTACGAGTATCTTTCATGCGTTCTACTTTTAAACCAACAGAATTAACATCAAGATTTGCTAAATCGTTTTTGGAATATTTAAGACCAAGCTTAACAGCTATCCTGCTATCTACCTCGACTTTAGTATTTTTTTATCCGTCAGTCCAGTTACTGAACTGCTATCTTTAATATCTTTAGACGAAGAAAGAAGTCTTCTGTCTAATAGAAGTTGCGTATCCAATAACAGAAATCTAACAAGACTTCATCGTCGACTTCATAATAGCAGGGTAGATCATTTTTAAGACATTCCGAAATCTGATTCTATTAACCCCGGCCAGGCCCGCGTGGTAGATTACTACTTATATAGACGAGGCCTCTCTGTCCTAGGAGAGAACGCCTATCTACCTAAGCAGCATAATAAAATGTTTCCACTACTGCAACACACTTACCTATCACACGGGCCAAATTTTTGGTCCTTCCACGATATTTTCCTTCACCGTTACCGCTGCTTAATATGTGGAGGCATTGTAGGCTAATTATATACTTAAACATGTATCAAGACATACAGTAGTATCGAATAAACTACCCATAAATGTTGATGTCGAATGGCTACTCAATATAGAAGTGCATTCGTATTATGCATGTTGTACCACCGACCGGTTATTACCTACTTAATGAGACAGGTGCTTTAGTCCTTGCTGGCGTAGAAAATGCAGGTATATTGATGGTATTATTAGTAGCTTCTTCTATAGGTAATTGTAGCTTAATCAGTATCTTATTCCTATTTTTGTTTCTCAACTCCTTCAGTTTGTATGTAGGTGTGTAGTTACGTACATAATTTGCTCTCGATCAACTCTTAAATTCATTTTTCGTTTGGGTTTTGACTAAAGATTTCTGGACAACTGTAAAATGCTTGGCTATTTTTCTTCTGAGTACATCTACATAAACTCTCATTTAGATTGATAGAAACTCAATTAATATTCAATTTTACTGCGAAACACATTTATCATCATTAACGTAAAGCAGTGCACTGTTGACATGGTCCTCTTTAGTATCCAATTCCAGCTACTCTCATCCACCTGCTATCGGCTTCCTTCCAAAAATCGACACTTCATCTAGCCAGATGGTGTTCTGCCCTACGTTTGCCGATTCGCAGTTTTGAGTGGAGAAAACGGTAGTTAACATGGCTGATTATAATTGAAATCAAAATGACAGCCGTGCATAACGTTTCAATTTCATTGTAACGGTATTTTGAAGTCTTTACCTCCTAAAATTGGTTAAACAATTCCAATAAGTATAACAGAAGCATCATTCACATACATACAACTTTTACAAGACACGTGAATATCAATCAATCAATCATGAACAAGATCGACCGTCAATTTGATGTACCTGCCAACATTTTTTTTTGTAACTATTTCTAATTATCTAGAACTTTGTCATGACGTCACAGCAAATGACATCATACGGCAGCTGGTTACCACAACTTGTTACATTTAACATAAATGGTTATCGCCAAGGCTATCAAACACCAGTACACCGTAGGAATGAATCATTTTTGCAAAAAAAAAAATGTGAAATATTCTAAATGATGTTACGGTTTTAATTCCGATTTTGGCATAGACACGACCTGATCGTAAGTACCTAAACGTTTTTTGAATAACTTTGTTTTTACCTCAAGTTCAAGCAAGGTGTTCTGGGCCTTGTATTCATGGAATAGGCTAGGCAAGGTAAAACAATTTACTCGCATAATTTCGATCCAATCAGCACTTCTATAGAAGTCTTGAATACGTTGTGTGATTACTTTTAATTCGGGTAGTTTTTTATGTTTTCCTAATAAGAATTTTACTTGTTTATTTTTCATGCATTTCGTCATTGTCATTGACTTGTGGTTTGTCGATTTATTTGAAGCCAGTACTCCTTCTTTCACACGTCTCCATCACGAGTAGGTACTCATCAACACAGCTGTTACCTTCATTCTAGCCATATCATCCTTCTCACAGTCCATCCATCGTTCCATTCTTCATTCTAGTTTATTCATCCTTACTCGTATTCAAGACTTTTTCTTCTGACTACCTTACGCTTATACTGTGAAAACTGCTACTGCACAGTTTTTAGTCACTGACAGTGTTGCGACTTCCTCTAATGTAGGTAGGTACTGAATTTTAACTGTATACTTTGAGTTTAATAAATAAGCGTTTTAATAAATAAGGAGTTTCTTGCCCGTTCTTCTCCATAGAGATCTACTTCTTGGAATGGGCATCTACGGTACTTTCACAGTTTTTATGTCTGTGACTGGGACTGTAGCACCGTAACTATTTTTGAACTGTTTATATTTTTTGTCTTTTGACAATTCAAAAGTGCCTGTAACTGGCTTATTTGAAATAAATGTTTTGATTTGATTTGATTTGAAGCTTTTGGAGTCGATTAAGCTTGAGTTCAACCGAGTCTTCGTTCAAAGAGTCTTCCTCGCTTTACTTTTCTGAGTTTCCGACCGCTAGAAAGAGTTATAGAAAAATATTTTTACATAAGATTTAAATCTAGTTTTATTTATAATCTTATTAAGTTCAATGAACAGGAATTTAGCCATATTTTCTTATAAGAGCGTTAATTATAAAGACCCCCTATTGTTTAATTGGTACTTGGAATAATTTGTTTGACATTTTCAACAGCCAAACGAGTTTTAATCAGTAATTTGAGCTTTGTTTCTGTTATTTATAGGTTACATCCTGTTTCAAATATTAACACTGATTTGATCTAGTAGTAGTCTAGTGTCATTGGTCTAGAAATTTGACGTTGATTAGCGTAGAGGCTGAGCGATTGTGCTGTGCTGCATGTTGCAATTTGATTCACGGCATGGAACAAATATTTTGTTTAACAGCAATATCCGGTTCTGGATGTTTGTATAAATGACTTTAAATGTTTGTAAACGCGTCCACACCACTGGAGAAAATCTTAATATAGTGGAACTACAGGCACTACTGCTAACCGTTTGAGGTTTTCCGTTCGGTACTCAGATTGGGCAGTGTTCTGTGTATTTTCAAAAGTATTTTTTCAGTGGCCTAAACAGTGGTCTAAACTAAGTTCAGTGGTCTAAACTAAGCTAAGCCTAAACTAAGCCTAATAAGCCTTACTCTATGGGACTACTGAAATTCTTTAGTTAGTTTTCTTAAACACAGGTACAAGATAGACCATTGAACTTTGATTTAGCTAAAGAGTAAGAAGAAGAGAGAGAAGAGAGAGAGAGAGTCGAAAATTCTATCGCGTATCAATTTTGACGATAGAGCCAGTTAAGACGGTACGAAAGCGGTCATTGGACTGTCTGCAGCTTTGAAACGCAAAGGACATAATGAAAGATCAGGGTGTTTTTTAGTTAGTAAGATTCCGACACTCTTCACCCAGTATGGGAGGACTCATTTGGTGCCTACATTCAGCAATGTACTGTAATAGGCTGAAATGATGCCACCCTAAAATTATTTACCAACTTTTTAACTTCTACAATCATGTTACAAGACTTCTCAAAAGATGTTTTTAGAACATAAATACGTGTTTTTCTTCGCTTAACTTATAATAAAATATTACTAAGTTCAACAAGCCATGATCAAAGTCGTAAATAACGTTTGACTTCAAACTATAAATTCTACGGCCTTTTTTCTATCGCTAATTTTATCTCTTGCGCAACTTAATTACTTCAAAGCACTTTGGAAGAAATATTTCTTATACTTGACATCTTTATAGAAGTTAATTGTGTTACATTAATAAGAATATCACCTGTTGGCAGTCTTGGACTGGTAATTTTATAGGAATACTAACTTATGCCCGCGACTTTGCTCGCGTGTCTGTCCAAAGTCTTCCCACAAGCAATGTAACACCGGAAAAAAGGTATCTGAAAAGGTCTAAAGTACTATGTCTGCCAATTTTCATCTAAATCTATTCATCAGTTTTTGCTAAACACAATCAAACCATGTGTCCATCTGTTCATCCATTCTTACAAACTTTTGCATTTAATATATATTATTATATATTTATTATATAATTATATTTACTATATATTTATTTATTATATATTAAATATAATCTACCGTAACAAAAAAAAAACATTTTACAAAGAGATCGTTAACTTTTTTTGATATGTGTGTACGTTCAGACTTGGATTAGAAACGTTTAAAACTTAGAACTCTTTTGCTCTTAAAACCTTTGTTAAATATAACCCTATTTATTCATTGTTCTTTGGAAACGGAAAGCTGTAATAGAGATAAACTAGGGCAACACCAGCTCCCGCCAACATGACAGGAGCTGTCACTTGTCACAAGTAGAGAGAAGAGGCATTCGGTTTTCATGTTTATGCTAAGAACCTTAATAAGTAATAAAACACATAAAAGTATTTAATCGTTGTTTATTTAATCCATCGCAACAATACATGGCGCAGCCGGTAAAGGCCAGACAGCAAATAGTGAAAAATACAAGTAAGAACATATATTTCAACATAATTGCAAAAAGTGGCTATGACCACGACTGAAACAAACTTGGACGCCGCCGTGACCGAAAGAGAGATTATAAAAGAAGAAAATATAATGGCAGGAGTGGAGTACAGGATGCCGCAACCTTTAAAACTTGATACAACAGAAGATCTACTCCCTAAATGGAGAATATTCAAACAACAATTTAAAATTTTCGTCTCAGCGGCCGGATTGGAAAGGCTGAGTGAAACAAGAAAAGCAGCCATCTTGCTCAACTGTGCCGGGAATGAAGTACAAGAATTGTACTTTAATGTACTTAAAACAGAAGAAACCGTCAAGTATGACCAACTACTGCAGAGTTTAGACGAGTATTTCGAACCGAAACAAAACGAACTAATATCAACATTCATATTTCACAAAAGATGTCAGGAAGAGGGGGAGAATTTCGACTTGTTCTACACAGATCTAAGAAAACTCATAAAAACATGTAACTACAAAGATCAAGAAGAAAGAATGCTGAGGGATCGAATTGTCTTGGGTGTCCACAATAAGAAATTACAAAGAAAATTGCTGGAAGTCAATGACCTGAATCTACAGAAAGCCGTCGACATGTGCAGAGCCTCGGAGTTATCTCAAAACCATATCAAGATGATGAATCAGCAGCAGCCTCTAGTAGCAGTGGATGCGGTACAGGCATCACAAGTCAAGGATACAGAAGACAAATCAAAAGCTAAGTATAACTCTATTAGTAAAGGGGATGTGTTGTATAATTGTAAAAAATGTGGTACTCGGCACAAGGCCAGAAATTGCCCAGCCTTTGGCAAAATATGTCACAACTGTAACAAGCCGAATCATTATAAAAGGGGATGTAAATTCATAAATGAAATTAGTACAAGTAATAACACGGAAACTGTGAACACAGTGTCCGAAGACAATAATGTGCATGATTTATGACTCTTAAAAGTATGTCATGGTATTGGGAACACTCAAATAAAATGTAATGAGTGGATTTTAACACTAAGAGTACAAAATAAAAGGGTAGATTTCAAGTGTGATACAGGTGCTCAGGTTAATGTATTGTCAATAAAAGACTTTAAGAAAATAGTCAATGATGAGATACCTAAATGGTCTGAGACTAAAGTAATCTTAGAAGCATTTGGGGGGGAAAAAATTTATCCAATGGGAAAGACATCATTAAAAATAATGAGAGACAACCAAGTGTATGTCACTGATTTCTATATAATTAAAAACAATGTAAAGCCAATTCTGGGACTAAGCACCTTAAGAGAATTAGGAATATTACAAAATATAAGTAGCATACAGAATAAAGACACAATTATTAATAAAAATTGTGAACTGTTTCAGGGAATAGGACAGTTTGAGGAACCTGTGGAACTTTGTATCCAGCCAGGGACTAAACCAGTGGTAAAACCTCCTCGCAGAGTTCCACACGCCTTAAAATCTCGGTTAGAAGAAAAACTGAGAAGCCTGGAGACTCACCAAATTATAAGTAAGGTACAACACCCAAAAAGTTTTGTTAGTAATTTAGTAATAATAGAAAAGAAAAATGGATCACTACGCATATGTTTAGATCCTAAAGACCTGAATAAAGCTCTAGTAAAAAACCACTACTTGATACCTACATATGAAGAAATAGTGTCAAAACTAACTAATAAGACTGTATTTTCAGTATTAGACTTATCTGATGGATTTTATAATATCAAGCTCACCAAAGAGTCTTCTGATTTATGCACTTTCAGTACACCTTTTGGAAATTATAAATTTTTAAGATTACCATTTGGAATATCAGTTGCTCCTGAGATTTTCCAAAGGTATGGAGAAAGAGCTTTTGGAGATATTCCTGGTGTAATAATCTATTGCGATGACTTGTTGATAGCAGCATCCTCTGAGGAGGAACATGATGTTATACTGAATAAAGTTTTTGAGCGTGCAAGAAAATGTAATGTAAAATTTAATAAAAATAAGTTTCAGTTTAAGTTAAGGGAGGTTAGGTATTTTGGTCATATATTCTCCAGGGAAGGTATTAAAATAGATCCTGATAGGATAGAATCAATTGTAAAAATGAAAAGTCCAACAAATAAAAAGGAATTGCAAGTTTTTTTAGGTATGGTTAATTATCTGCGTAAGTTCATTCCTAATTTGGCTGAGATGATGTCACCACTAACAGAATTGTTAAAAAAGAATGTAGGTTGGTTGTGGACGGAAATTCATGAAAAAATATGTAAAGAAATTAAAGAATTTATTACCAAAGCTCCAGTTCTTCAAAACTTTAATAGTAATTTACCAGTAGTGATACAATGTGATGCATCCAAGGATGGTCTGGGTGGTTGTTTGCTACAGAATGGAAAGCCAGTAAGTTTTATTTCTAGAAATCTAACACCAGCGGAACAACGATTTTCACAAATTGAAAAGGAGTTGCTAAGTGTAGTCTGGGCTACCAAAAAGTTTCATTACTTTATCTATGGTACTAAATGTATAGTTTTAAATGATCACAAGCCACTGGAGACATTATTAAGGAAAAGTATTCATGAGATTCCATCACCAAGACTACAAAGACTAAAACTCAAACTATTGAAGTATGACCTAGAGTATAAGTATTTAAAAGGAAAATTTATGTTCATATCTGATTTACTTTCGAGATCATACTTATCAAACTCAAACATTGATGAGTCATATATGTATGAGGTTATTCATTGTATAGGGTTATCTCAGTACCTGCAGTGTTCAGAAGAACAAAAAATACAATTAATTACTGAAACTGAAAAAGATGAAGAATTGTTACAAGTAATAAAATATACAAAAGAAGGGTGGCCAGAAAATATAAAAAATGTTCCAGATTCACTATGTTATTATTATAAATTTAGAACAGATATCACGGTTGATGAAAATTTAGTATTTAAGAATCATAGAATAATAGTACCTAAGAGTCTTAGATTGTTGTACATGAAGATTTTGCATGAAGGTCATATAGGAATGACAAAAATGAAACAACTAGCCAGAGAATTGTATTATTGGCCTAAAATGGATACACATCTTGATAAGTATGTTAGAGAATGTTGTATATGTCAAACGTATCAAAACAATAATATAAAAGAACCTTTGTTAATACACAATGTGCCTGAATTACCATTTTCAAAGTTGGGAATAGACATCATGGATTTCAGAAAAAACAGCTACTTGGTAATTTACGACTATTATTCCAAATGGTTGGAAATTAAATTAATACACAACAAGACTGCTAATAGTGTAATAAATGTATTATTAGATTTATTTTGTAATTTTGGGGTACCCTCAGAAATAGTCTCAGACCATGTACCATTTGATTCAAAAGAGTGTAGGCATTTTTCACATGAATGGAATTTCAAATTTACTTACTCTAGTCCGAAATACCCCCAGTCAAATGGAATGGCAGAGCGAGCGGTGCAGATAGCTAAGAAAATTTTGTTTAAATGTAGGGATGATAATATAGATTATAGAATTGCTTTATTACAGTATAGAAATACACCTGTTGCGGGTACAAAATTTTCCCCAGCACAATTGTTAATGAACAGGAATTTAAAAACAAAACTACCAGTAACATGTCAATATTTAAAACCAACATTGAATGACAATGTAAAGACTGAAATGCAAAAATCGATAAATAGGAATGTAAGAAATTATAATGTTAAAACTAAAAATAAATCAGAATTTGTAGTAGGACAAAATGTTTGGTTTAAGAAAGATGTTAATGATAGAAAGTGGTTACCAGGCACTATAATAAGGAAAAATAACTTTAGATCTTACAATGTAGTGGATAAAGATGGTGTGAGCTATTGTAGAACATCATATCACATTCGTGGTTAATTTGGTGACTCTCCAGGTATGGTGTGGGGTTTCGGAGATTCCTCAAACCTCAAACTGATTTAAGTTGTTATTATAATTTATATAATAATATTAGGACATTAGATTGTCAACAAATAAGTTAGCTGGATAAGAGAAGTTTAATTTAGTTGTACTTTGGTATGTAATAAAAAATAAATTTAGTTTTAAGATCAAAATTGTCATGGTATTAAAGGCCCATTTATAAGTAGGTTGATATAACAACCTACTATCATTATTGCTCTGTAAAATGAATTAGCTCATAAGTTTGTAGTTCAGTATGTTTCAGGATAACAATGGTAGTTAATTTTTTTTTTTCCTTTTTTGTTGTAGAGAAGGATGGAGGTAATAGACTAAACCTAACATTTTTAATTTCTGTAATCAATTTCAAATTTATTTTCACTTTAAAAGAGGGAGATGTAATAGAGATAAACTAGGGCAACACCAGCTCCCGCCAACATGACAGGAGCTGTCACTTGTCACAAGTAGAGAGAAGAGGCATTCGGTTTTCATGTTTATGCTAAGAACCTTAATAAGTAATAAAACACATAAAAGTATTTAATCGTTGTTTATTTAATCCATCGCAACAATACAAAAGCTGCCTTGACTGACCTGGAAATCTATAAATAGACTTCGTACCCAGGTAGGCCGAAGCAAAGAAAATCTGCTCAGGTGGAATTTCATTGATAACTCAGCTCTGGAGTGTAAGTGCGGTGCTGCTCCACAAACGATGAGGCACTTATTATCGTGCCCTGCGTGCCCTGCCGACTGTTCCTTACAGGAGCTGATGGATTGTTCGGAGAACGCTAAACTCGTGGCCCAATTCTGGGCCGAGTCAATTTAGATTGTCATCGACACGATAAGAAGAAGAACGGAAAGGTCATTGATAATTGCATATCATTTGTGGAGAACATAAGCGTCATTACTGCGTAGGTCATTATGATTATGGAAGAGGATTGTTATTTCTGAAAAATAAAATAATAAATAAATTCTTATTTGTCATCATAATTTATTAATTAATTAATATAAAAATACGAATTTACATACGTAAAGTACTTCACTTAATTACATCTGAGCAATTACTATAAAACTATGTACGTATAGTAGAGTGCGTGTTTTTCCAACTATAGGCTTTATTTCAACATATTATAATGGCTTTAAATTATTGATTAATTTATAACCGTTCAGTTTTTATTTAAATTATTTATAAAATTTCTTCAACAAATACTATTGTTCGTAATTTAAAAAAATTACAATCAATCAACTATTTTTTAATTAAATCTAACAATGAAATCATTTATTTACATTTTATTATCCTAAGCTCTTAAATTAAATCACGATTATCAATTAAACTGCTTATTGCCCGACAAAACTAACATTCTCAATAATTAAACTATGAAATAACTAAATAATAAATAACAGCAGTAATAAGAACCAGTCAATTCTTAATATTTTAAATCTAACTGCTAAATTAACTAAATCATTTAAAAAAATGTAATAATTACAAATCAGCACTGATGGATTCAAACAAAGGAAAATCACACAAACAACTGTTTTGTTCGTCGACATCCAACAATAAAACGACAAAAATAAAAAAATAATCGCCTAAAATATTTTCTCCGATAAACTAAATTTTTAAAATTTGGAGGTAAACAAAACACTGCACAAACAAACCATATGAGATCTTTACGAAAACCAAATCCACGTTGCGAATACGTACAAACATACCTCTAGAAATTTTACAATGATGTATAATCGAAACTTGGACTAATAATACTTCTGATTATAGTTAATCTAAAATTAGGTACAAATACAATTTCATATCTTAAATCTCTCTAGAAATGCACCTATACAATCGATTAAGAACCACTGCCCAGACATCTCGCATTACAAGAACTCTCCATAATAAGTAACTAAACAAAATAAGGCAACACGTTTTTTAAAGGCTAAACCTTAACGTAATCTATACTACGCAATCTCATTTGCATACAGTGAGTCTTTGCAGGCAGCGGCGTTTGTTAATATTTCATCAACGTCTCATAATATCTTCTATACTGAATCCTTTTTTCGGTCCTGTTGATGTGCTTGTCCCAGGTTTCGGATTGGTAGGCGGTTGTATACCAACAATGTTCTTTATTCCACTTGTTATGAAACTCGAGCTTCCTTCTTCTGGATCTTTCTGTCCATCCTTACAGTTAGTCACATGAGTAGAAGTGCAAGGCGTTGTGTCTTTCGGAGGTGCGTGCTTGACTATCAAGTCTTGTGCAACAGTTTGCTGTGGTCCTAATATTGGATGAGGAACAGGACCGTACGCCATTTGAGGATGTGGCGGAGGCAAAGGTATGCCAAACTTATGATATGGCGGCATTCCCATTATAGTCGGCGGCATCCCAACAACGACCTCTCCGTTCCCTAGCGGGTGCCGAGGCATAGTCAAGTTAGTAGGCTCTGGTGATCGACTTCGATAAACTGCTGAACAAGTTCTCACATTATCTCCAATATCAGGCGGATGACTTCTCTTTCTAAATGGACTCAGGTACATACCAGAAGGCCCTGGATCTATAGGAGGACTTGCCATTTGACCTATTTTCGAAGGATCTGGAGGTGCGACTTGGTGGAGATCTCTTCGTATTTGTAGTTGAGGATGTCTTATTTGTTGCTGTTCAGGAACTTCGTTATAACGCATCTCTTTTTCTATTATCTCTTCAGAAGTGTACCGCCGCTTTTCATATAGATCTGATGGCATTCTCATGTGTTTCTCTTGATGTTGTGGACGCATTGTGTAAGGACTCGCACGGTCTTTCTGTTCATTGTGGTGGCAGTGTGTACGTTCTACCGGAGAAGGTGATGTCCGTCGTTGTGGCGGTCTTTCTTCACTTTGTTCTCTTCCAATACTTTCGATTGACGACGATCGGGCTCGTCTAACAGGAGAATGTTCGGGAGACGATAGTTCAGGATCTTCATCATCAAAACCTGGTTCAATTGGCGATCCAGGTCTACCAATGTCTTCCTCACCTACATCTAAAACATCACCTGGCGGTACATCACCAACTGCGTGAGTTAACGCGTGTCTCCTCAAATCGCAGTTTCTTCTGAAAACCTTTCCGCAAGAGTTGCATTCGTAAGGCTTGTGGTCCGTGTGGGTGAGCAGATGAGTCTTGAGGTTTGACCGTTGGTTGAAGCTTCGGCTGCAGACTGGACATTTGTGAGGTGACTCCTCCATGTGAAGGATTTTGTGTACCGCCAGGGTCCGTGACTGGCAGAATCCTTTTCCACATTCTGTGCACTTGAATGGCTTCTCCTTTGAGTGTATGTACCTGGAACAATGAAAGACAAATTAAATTTCTGTGCTATATTTAGAACCGTATCAGGATGAGAGTGTTCCTCGAGAACGTTTTAATGATTGGTACCATAAAATATCGTGGTTTAATTAAATGTCGGAGTAGAGGCGGAGTGAATCCGAACACAAGTTTCGCTGATAATATGAAACGCGCTTTATTTATTGTAAGTAACAATACGTAGGTATCCGAAACGGGTTTTGATTGGATTTGGAGGCGTTCATTCATTAAGAGAGGAACGACCTTTTGTCGTCGACAATATTTCATTGGCCGCTACTAAAGTGAGCAGATGTCACTTGAGATATTACAATAACTGTACGGGTATTCAATACAATGTAATAGTAAAATTTTAATGTCGGCGACCACTATACTGTTCAGACGCGCCTTGAACGTGATCCGAGTAACATGAGCCTTTAGTCTCAAGGCGAGCCCGACAACGTCGCATGCGTTCAGTACGAACAGCTTCACCATTTTTTGAAGACCTCCGCTAATTCTTTTCACTTCCCCGTGTTTTTAATAGACGGCGATTGTAGGGGGGAATGAGAAGGTCATATTGTATTGGTTCCGTTCCACAAGAGTTCCAGTCTAACCGAATCGAATTACGTTAAAAGCATTTTGTGGCCAATCGCTGCGATTAATATTATTAACAGCGGCTGTATTGGATTACTAGTGACCATCTGCTTTATGGCTTGTAGGTAGGCGACCGATGTGAAATCAGTGTCTTATACTCCTCTTAGATGTGTTTGAAGCTCAATTACATTTTATACATCTATTCCTACTTCATGAATGGCAAGCGATTCGTCATACGAGTAAATTTTGAAGATATGTAATTATTAGATTGAGCCATAAGTTACTATAAGTTTTATGATGACTCTCTGATGATATATGACGGAATGGTCATCATCTATAATTTTAGTGAATTTATTAAATTTATATTCCTAGGTCAAGACAAACTAACCAGAGAACCGAATAGAGGTAATTTAAAGTTACATTCTAAACAGCACCTTTAAAGAAATTATCAGAAATATATTTTATTTATTCTTATTATATTCTTACATCACTTTTATAATTGCATTGCGATGATGTTTTTATTTGAGGAAACACACCCTGGCGAGGTCGGTTAAAGAATTAATAAAGGAAGTATCGACAGCTTCGTGTAATCATGTTAATAATACGCTTGCGTCGTCCATGCAGCTTTAATAAAACGGAAAGATGGTAAAAATTTGATTCGTCAAGTTATGGTAAACTTAAACTTGGAAATTATATACTGTTTTAATAAAATGCAAATATTTTTAAAAGCATGAACTAATAAGCAGGAATAAGTTAATGAATTACTCATTGTAAAACTTTGTGGCAACAAAAAATGTCTATTTCCTTGTACGAGTATTAAGAGTATTTGCAATATTTTGGTAAGTACTTCCATTTAGCTGTGACTACTTATCTTAGAAGGAGCTTCAATTTAATGTAAGTGCACATCCAAAAACAGAAAATTACCTCTTCATCTCAAGTATTTCTTAGCGATCTTAGTTCATTGACTTGATACCAATCTCAAACAGAACACTGAACAATTTAGATGACTTAGACTCGATAGACTTACAAAACTAAAAAAAAAAACAGCTATTGATACAAAGGCTGTAGACCCAGTTAATCATGGGAAACTGAACAAAAAAGTTAATGAAGAATGGTTTGAGTCCAGTCCGTTTAATGATGATGACTCCGAAAATTCTTTAGCTTGTCATACAAAGAATGCGTCGCAGAGATGCGTAGTTGCATAAGGTAATAACCGGTTAAACATAAGTATAGATGACAGAAAGTCTCATCAGAAAGAAGGTCATGGAGGTGATTGGGTAATTACTTAAAACAAAGATGACATAGATGTTGGTAACGAAGTTGTTGATGGAAAAAATCATGAAGCAAAGAGGTTTTAAGAAGTTAATTCACATTCCTGAAGTAAGAAAGAGAGTGAAGGTGTTATCAAAATTTTGAAGACTGAAAAGACTTTTGAAGAATTTATAGAAAAAAAACCAATAGATACAGAATATTAATGTTGATTTGGGAACTTGGGATACTTGTAAATCCTTTAGTGCAATTCTTACTTTACTGCCAGTTCTTGTAAACTTTAAATATACTATATCCAACCACATTCTGTTGATGATCGATAAATATCTATTATGTTAGCATTTATATCCTAATTAAAATAATTTATCAGTACCTATGCAGCGATATCATTTATGAATTCACTTTCGAGTGGCCGCGGCAGTGAATTAGTGTAATGCGCAAAATTTAATTCCAAGTTTATGATAGAAAATGTATTCCATCAATCGATTGAGGTAGTTATGTATAAACATCACGAGAACATAAAAAAATATCAATATCTGGTTGTGAGTAAGTTTGTGTGTTGAAATCTAGTGTTTAAACTTAATAACCAATTTAGATAAAGCAAAATGAGATATTGAAGAAGCAAATAAAATTGAAGAGGTCGTTACATTAAATAATACAAAAACTCATAATACTAACGCAAGACAAGTTAGAGTTGTCAACAACAAGAAAATTCTACCAAAACAGACTTGACCAGTGATTTCCTTCATCCCATTGGTTGTAAGAAACACAATAACCCATTTGCTCACAAACTAGCAATACACTGTAAGTTTGAAATGTCCAATTGTACATACGGAACTCTAAAATAAGTAACGACCCACACTGCCAATTACACGGATTGTGCACGCATTTTATTTCGCTCTTGTGTTCGCACAGTCATTTGATTCTTGGAAAATAAAAAAGTTCTGTTTTTATTCTCACACCTAAATGTTACAGCGGAAAATATTTTAGGTCTCGACATTAGGACCTGTGAATATTATTTTGAAGTTGCTTGCTTCTTCATCTTGTTCGACATGTTTGTATTGGTAAGGTTACAGAGTTTTCCATTATCTTCTTTATCTTTATTTACCAGAAGCCTACATTCGGTCAGTATTTCATATTTCTACAGTGAATTTCAACAGGATTAATATAAGCTTCACGCTGGTTTGTGGCATTGCAATTTTTGTAATATAATACAAAATTCAGTCAGATCTGCGCTAAAACTCTAGTTATTAAACTCTGATTTAGAAAATTGATCAATCAACTAAATCTCATTTTTGCCGTTTCGTTCATTCCAATATTTTTCCAATATTTATGAGAATCGATTTCCGCATCTTGTAATTAATATTGGCCTTACTTTGTTGATTTATACGTTATCGAATAATCATGCGTTGCCAAAACCGGATGTTTCAACTTAAAATCATTCAAGGGGTAGCCATCCGGGCACGCCGCAATTGCGGCGGTAAGACCCCTCTTTGAGGAGTGGCTGGAGAGACGTCACGGCGTCCTGACCTATCGGATGACGCAGGTCCTCACCGGACACGGAAGTTTCGGGAGGTACCTGTGCCTGATGGGGAAGGAGGAAACGTCCGGGTGCCACCACTGCGAAGATCGCCCGGAGGACACAGTAGAGCATACGGTGCAAGACTGCCCAGCTTGGGCGGTGCACCGACGTGTCCTCACGGCGGCGATAGGCGGAGACCTCTCGCGCCCGGCATTGGTTGCGGCCATGCTGCGGGGCGAGACGGAGTGGGAAGCGGTCAGCTCCTTCTGCGAGGCAGTAATGCTCGTGAAGGAGGAGGCGGGCCGCGAGCGAGAGAGGACAGCGTCCTCCCTCCGCCCCAACCGCAGTGGTAGGCGCCCGCGGCGTCGGACGTCAGCAGACGATCTCCGGCCACCGTAGGCGCGGGCATGCGGGCAGCGAGTAAAGGGCAACTCGCTGCCCGACCAAGGACCATGCCCGGGTCGACGGCGCGTTGTGTCCCACGCGCGCCTCAAAGAGCGTCAGCATAATGACGGGGCCCCCCTCTCAGAGGGCCAAAGCCTGCCGGGGTCGCGGGATTATTTCCTTACCGTAACCCCGGAACGAAACAGGCTATGAAGGACACCGTGGATTTTAGTCAGTAAAAGTCTGACAGTCCCTCCCGCCCTGCCCCGGGCCGGAGGACTCATTTGATGATTTTACCACGCTAAAAAAAAAAAAAAAAAAAAAAGGGGTAGCCATCCAATTCCGTCGTTGTCGTTTTTGTAATACGAGTACTTCTTCGTAATTGCAATAATCTTATTTTTAGTAATTAAGATAACACCCTTGCCCAATTCTGTGTCAACTTTGGAAGTTATCAAGCATCTACTTAGCTATCCAAAATACTGCTGAAGACAGAGCCTTATACTCATCCTATTAAACTCAACATTGCCAGTTTCGCAAATGGAATTGTATTGAAATGTTACCATTCTGTAATCAGTAACACATGATATTACATTAGCACACTCCACCTCTGCATGGATTACAGGCAAGCCGATACTGTTAAGACAGTTTTTTCTAGCAGGTGAAGCAGAATGTCAAGTGACAACATTAAAAATGTCAACATTACGTGTGTCGGCACGACTCAAAGCCTCGCAGGAGTAGACTGTAAGCTTTTATACCCGTAACAAATTGCGCATAAATAGTTACGGTTTACTTGTAAGTGTGGCTTTACCTATAAAGGCATTTAATGGTAATACATTCCACTTATTATGACACGATTACGAAGCAAAACCATCGAACAGAAAAGATGATAAAGGTAAGCCACAAGAAGTTACTAAAGCAAAATATAACACGAAAGATGAATCTATAATAGATTTCTAAGAGAAAGCCATGTTTGGAGAACTAACAAACAAATTCATGAATGAAGAAGGGAAGGGCGCGAACTTGCCATCGCATCGTCACGCAAATATTGTGTAGTGACTGACGGACGGGCAGACCGGTTTTAATGTACACACCGCTAGTCCAAACACCCACGTTGTGTATTGAGATTTTGAAGTATTATTATATAATGGATGGACCTTCTAAAATTTATGATAGATTTATGTATTGGGTTGGTATGAGAATAAAAAATATAGGATATACGAGCTTATTATTTTAAACGGAACAAAATTGCTTTGACATTGCTAGAGGACACGATTTTTAATGTTCAAAGTTTCTATAGTCAGCACGTCCGCCTGTAAATTAAAATTAATTAATTTAACTTAAGAGTATTCTAAATGTTCTCATTTTATAACATTGAAGGCATCAATAACGAAGCCGGTTATCGATCTGTGTTGAGTTTATGATGAGAACGAACACAAAAACATGGAACACAAAATGTAAACGTTACATCAATAGACGTGGAGAAAAAGTGTTCCAATTAAATAAAAACCTGATATTTTATATCGAAGCCGAAATTACTTCCAATAAATTTTAAATATCTAATGAATGTGATATCTTTATTTTAAAATGAATCGAGAGCCACGATCGACATCGTCTGATGACGGATTCGGAAACACCAGTCAAACAGCTTTACTAACTTCAGAGAGACCGACACCAGGTTCAAATTAACAAGGCAATTACCAGGTTACTACGAAAACGTTTGATGCGAACCAACTTAGACTATAAAACACACGATTGCTGGTTAAATGGGTAAACCCCGAAACCGTATCAAAATGGAAGAGCGAAGAAAAGTTTAATCTAAACCACCTAAATTGATAAATATCACAATAAACATTCATTCGGAAGTTTCAACGACACAACAGCAGTTTAAAATAAAAGAATTAGGACAAACGTAAAGAATACACATAATTTATGACACAAACAAATCTTACCCTCGCAGGCATCTTATCGTACCAGTTCGATCAATTCTGACGTTAAATAAAATATAAGTAACGTCTGTCTCTTCTTATTATGCTCTGAGATAAGGATCGCGATGGACAGTCGCTCAGAACCCCATCAAGACTCGGAGCGAAGATTAAAAAACTTTGACTCCAAATTACAGAGAGGACTGAGATCCCGCGCTAATGGGTTACATTAAAAATATTTCCATTACGGTTGCCGGGCGGATAATGTGTTTTGGAACACACATACAAGAGATGGCGCCGGTGTAGGAAACTGGCAAGTGACTCATGAACCAAACAATAAAACGGTAATAACTTGAATTGATAACAACGACATAACGCTCTCAGAAGTGGCAATTGAATATAAAGCGTTGGTCACTTAAACTAAAACGTCTAAAAATGTTGACGCTCTTTTTTCTGCTGGAAATGTAATTGGTTAGGCCGAGAAACCATTTGCGAGTGCGGAAACAGGTTCTTAAAGTGTTCTCGTTTCGTTTAACAAGCTGCACTGTAAAGCCAATGTGACAGAACTGAGAATACCTACCAAGTCAAACTAAGTTTTGGGTCACTTAATTGTGGAGATCGAGTTCTTAAAATAAACCTTCTTATCCTTAAATTGAACATGATAAACTGATATAAAGGTAGAACTAGTTGCGTTTTAAGCTAAGAATATAAAAGAAATATTTCGTCTACTGATCCGGGTCAAAATGGTTTTTTTCCAATTCAATCGTGTTCGAGATTGCCTATCGAACAACGTTCGAGAGGTTGGTAACGGATGTAGAGTGACGACTATAATAGACCAGTCTATTCTTAAAACTTTAAAATTTAAACATTTGCTCATTCATAATACAATTAAAAATTTAAATTCCCTGTCTTGGCAAACAATCAAATAAATTGATGCATTATTTCTTATATATGATTTCAGAGAATATTCGAAAATACTTAAAAAAAAAACAAAAATCTACTCTTAAAGTAACTCGAATGATTTCAAATCATCGTCTTTAGCTGTTAATATTTAGTTTTACTAAGGTCTTGTCTAAAGTTGTATTAATTCTTAGCAATGACCAACACCACAGATCGAATCAATTTCTCTCCATCTATTTTTTCTTATTACAAAGTCTGAATGGTAGATACTAGGTAGATAGTGAGCCAACTGGGCAACAGAGTGTGTACCTGCATACTTAGCTATAAATTGAGTATTACTTCAGTTATAGTTTTATTTGTTCTATTTTTAGCGTCTGCGGCCTTAGCTATTATGTGAACATTTATTTTCTGTTTTGTATTTATATATTCCGTCAATCGCTTCATTAGTGTCTCTGTCAAACATGTTATCTACAGTTTAATCTTCTGCATACATTGTAAATGTAGTTTCAGAATAAGAGTCTTGATTTTTATCACTTGCAACTTTAAATTCAGAATAAGGCGAGAAGCGAATGTGTCTGTGATGTTTATGGTCGGTGGGCTTGCAACCTTATACTCGTGCTTTATTGCCAACTACGAACTTGACACTTGAATGCCGGGACAGGGCTATAACTACACAGGTTTTTACACGCTAGAAGCGAAAAGAAAAATGACAACTAAAAACTTTTACCTAAACAACTGAAGTTCTGGGAACCACGCGATCAAACATAAATCTGGTAGTTAAAATGCCTAGAGAGATAATAAATAATAATTGAATGCAGTTTTTTTGGAAATCTAATCAAAAATGTTTATTTCAGCATAATATTCGTTTAGTACAGTCTATATGTACAAAATAAGCATTAGACCACTCCAATAATCCTGAAGATTTTCATTAAAAAATCTACTTAAAAGTAAAGAGAGCAGGTACAGCGGACGCGCGTTGGAATGCCGCTGGGGTCACTGTCCGATCCCTCCTTATGTACCTCCCGTTCATCTACGCTATCTAAACCTATCGCATAGATTGATCGTAAAACGCTTTGCTCATTAACTTTACTAATTATGTCTATGCGTTCAAAAGTTCTTGTGTTGAAAAATAGGAAGCAGAAGTTATGACTATCTTGGGATTTGCAGAAGTTGTTGTAAATAAGTGAACATGGAGTTTAATGATGATTGATTTCTAGCTGTCACTTTATAGATATACAGGTATAATACATAATTATCCGTTTAACAAATCTAAAGAGTAAGTTCGTTTGGCCTCAAAGAAGAAGTTGCCTTTACTAGAATATTATTATGATATTTCACACATTATAAACACAACATTTAATAAAGAACCAAAAAATGAACAAAACGATAACATAACACGAATACAAAATGAGACTTAACACTAATTAAATTAAGTCATATAAAACATAAATATGGCAAAGAAGACAATGCCACCGTATTTATGATAATGAGTGGAGAACTTATGTACGTAGGTGTATTTGCGGAACCCACACAAATGCAGAACGGTAGCGGTTGATAAAACATAAATTTATTCAAAGAAACTGTTACATGCCGCACACTGCCACATAAGTAAATCAAACCCGCTTACAAATAGCTTATATTAACATAATCTTGCGATTTGAATAATGAAGTAGCAGATTTTGTTATTCAAAATCGCGTCGCTTTCAGGCAGATGCATCGGAACATAATTTTATTGGCCGTTGCGACTTTTCTATTAGCTTTAAGCCACAAGAAACTAAAAGCTCAAAGTTTTATGGAAATTATTATTTAGGAACAAACCTTTAGATGATTTTTATGATAAATTTAAGGTTCATCAATATACATAAGTCCCAATGTATTTTCGTACAATGATAGATGAATTCAAAATTGTTGCGAGAATTGAGTATAAATAGTGAATATTTTTACAATATTTTAAGCATTGGCAGTAACATTGATAGCATTCATCATTTGCCTAAAGTATTACAAATATCTCCCTGTAATATTAGAATTTGTCATACTTAAATGGTTACGTACAGTTTTGTTTAGCTTCAAGGGGAAAATGTACAAGTACGTGTAAGTATTAAAAAGTGTCTGCAAGTGAACGTACGTTAAATAATTCCCCAGACATGTCTCTCAGGAGACACTTTTGCTGTATTAAGCGGCATAAAAGGCGTACTTAAGCAACTGTGGTTGACTCGAGTCTCAAACCCACGCACTTTTATCTCTTTACAACTAAGCTGGTTTCCTTTACAACGATTTATTGTTATGCTACTAATATCTCAGCATCAGTAGTAAATGACGCCAACGCTTTACTTTCCAATAATTAACATTTGAATGTCAGAAATTGTTTAGTGAGTCCGTGTGAACTTATTCTGTAACGTACGGCTATATTTTATGTTTTATATTTTAAACTATTATAAGAACTAAATCACATGGATTAAATAGTTTTAGATATTTATGATGAATTAGAAAAAGCAGAATATAAGTAAAGAGTTACAACACAACAGACAGATGACAACATAACAAGTTCTAACCTAGAAGCAAAAGATACAAAAGCAACATTTCAAAGAATCATTAAACTAATTAGCAAAAGAGTCGTTTCTAACGCTTAGAAACTTAGAAGTCTAATTAGCATACACGCTGTCGAGCTAATATTTCCTAAAACAGAACCGTAGGAACCCGTATAGGTAGCGAAATATTTACAAGAAGTATATGACAAAATGTAAATGAGACGAGCGTTTTCGCAACTGCTCAAGCGAAATTAGCATTACCATTAGAGCGTTTTTTGCATTGCGTTTAAAACAAAATGAGACGTCAATACATTGGATATATCGTTTTGTTTTTAACCGCAATAGAATTATGGTAATAAGCTTCTTTTGAATGACAAAACTAAAGTCAGTTTCCAATAGAAAGAGGCTTTAGTTTCACGAACAATGCTCTGTGGATTATGGATCTTTTTTGAAATGTTGAAAAAAGTAGCAACAATAATTTATTTCGTTTCATCAGTCATCTTTGTATTGATTTTATTTGTATTACTTTTACAGTTAGTTTTGCTTACTTCTTTCCCCAGAAATGAATTTGCTAAGTTACCGATATAATTATTATCTGCTGGTGGTATTTTGGGCGTTATTATAGTTGGACTAAGGACAGCAGACATTACGAATAAACCTGCTCCCTATGTTCCTGTAATCGCTAAACCAAATGCATTACCGTATGTGGCTTCATATTCACAATCCTGTTCGTTATCATTGCCTTAAAATTTTTCTAAATGTTTTGGAATTTAATTGCGTTTTTTATTCCACCTTTTTGCTCTACTTTTTTCAACATTAACTATTAAAATCTTCACTTCTAATTTTATTTATGTAACTATTTTTCTAAGTTTTCCTTGTATGTTTTCGTTATTGAAGCTTCAGATTAATTAAAAATATAATTATAAACTATTTATTTTCCATTCACTTCTCTTGATTTGGGTTCTAATAAATCTCTTACCGTATTTTCGAACTTATTGAATCCAGATTGTGTTTCATCGTCGTTACCGAAGTAGTTACGTTAAAGCTTAATAGGTTTCGAGTAGGCGAGGTGCTTGGTGCTTTCAATCACATCAGCACAATGAGTCGTTAATGTAGTCGCTTGCTCTCCGGTAATGGTCTAGCCGCTACCTACACATGAAAGTTTTTCATTTCTTTTGTCGCAATATAGGTAATGCTGCATTGTAGTAAGGTTGATTTTTAATAGAATGTGCACGTGCTAGAATTTCTACCAATTCTTGGAGCAGCTTTGAAGATTTTTGTTTCTGGATTTTGAGCATGAATTTACTGTACTGAAGGGTTAACTGAGATTGAGAAAGTGATTTTCCGACCAAAAATATCTTTAAACATTCAAAATATATTCTCACACCTTAATTGGAATTTTGAGTGAAGTGGACTTCCAAATCGTCCATCTTCTATCACAAAAACTTAATCGAAAAATAATACAGAGCGTTCCGCAATGCATGGCAGTGCATCATTTATTTTTCGTTTGTATACTAAAGAAATTTAGTATTCGTCGCGCGGTCGACGTTATAAAAAGTCAAAACCCCAAAAGTCGGACAGGTACGTGGACAAAAAATAAATGGAAAATACTAATGGAGCGGCGCGGCCAGGTTGGACCGCGAGGCTGTGTGGTATGTAACTGGTAGACAGGGTTATTATTAACTTTATTTTGTATGTTAATAATGAAGGAAATGAAAAGATAGAGGGAGAGAGAGTATTGATCTTGTAGTATTTAGTCTAGTGTCAGATTAGTTTAAAAATGTAGGGTTTTGAACTTAAAATACCGTTAAATATTCTTAAAAGTTCACATACCTATTTTATTTGTGCAACTAATAAAAGGGTAATTCCATGATTTGACACCCGAAAGTTTCAAATAAAATTATGATAAAGTATCAATTCAATAATAAAACTAATCAAATTACTAAGATAAGTTGGTAAATATTTTTACAATGATTCACCCATTCTAAATCTTATCTAAAAGGCCTACGACTGAGCATTTCAAACCAATTGTGTTAGCTTACCACTGCAGTATAGCAAGTAATTTTATGTAGTTCTACTTAAGATGCTAGTATCTCAAGTCGAACTACATAAAATATTCTCAGCAGCCGACCCAGCTACATACAACTTCGCGTCCACAGCCGGTTTGCCTGCGCGTACGCCGGCCATGCGACGTAATGGGAGCGACGGCTTGCCGCTGCCGCTTCACACACAATTTCACCTTTGAGTGACGCAAACATTCATTGTAAATGCGTACTTCACTTGCACGGTATCAGGTGCATTTTACCTTACACTGCTAATGGTTAAAAATGTTGATAGAACTAAAGTGGTTTTGTAAAACTAGAGAATTTTGGAGGAGAATTTCGGAATAAAATAAATTGAAACAAATTGTGAGATTCTGGTAGAATTAGAGTTGGTTGTTCTACAATGCCCAAACGATTTCGTTACATAAACACATAGTGTTAATGTTTGTGGTTTTTAATTTAAATATCGAAACTTAGAAGAAAAAACGAAGTAACTTGTAGTCTAGAAAATAAAAGTTCTAATGGAATCATTAATCAGACAGAAAAGTAAGCTCAAATCCCATGAACTTTTAATAATAATAATAATATTCCACAACTATCACACAACGCCATCTAGTCCCAAGCTAAGCAGAGCTTGTGTTATGGGTAGGTACTAGACAACTGATAAACATACTTATATATTTCTAAATACATACATATTATAGATAAATTACACCCATTTGTTCTGTGTTTACAGAACAAATGATCGTGCTAAGAAAAACGAACAATCTTACTCTTTATGTTGATAATTAAAAATCTCGCCACCAAAACCATTGCGCATCATATTTAAATAATTATATTTTAGTAGTATTTTTAATTGCCCGTTTTTTTTACTCCAAGCCTAATTTCCGTGATCAAACCGCATTGTTTTTATCTATCGATCATGAGATTCGGTTAACACACGTCTTCTGTCTACGACAAAAAATTGGCGCCTCATAAGAAAAAAGTTTGATATTTGATACGTCAAAGTATCAAATACCATCCATTATAGTCGCGCTTCAATAGTTCCAAAACTCAATTTTTCATGGTTCATATATCTTTAGAACGAGATTTGATTCTCGTTTTACGACCTCAAACGATTTATTTATGAAAAATAGTTTTCAATATTATGTATAGTAGCAATAACTCGTAATTTGCCGAATTCTTATGATCTTAAATCGATAATAAAGCAGCGCAGCTCCATTTGACTATAACCAACTGTAAAATCTAAAACTTGCCTCACAGCTAGATGACAGTCGTTGAACACTGGTAGATAATATATTTTTATTGTTTCTAGTCCCGTTCTGTTTATTCATTAAATAGACTGATAAGATTAAAATATCAAATAGATAACGCAGCTATACGTTTCTCGAAATCATTACGCTTAAAAAGAACTTAAACTGGATCGGTCCGGGGTCCAGAGTAGCTTAGGAAGTGAATATTCTTGTTCAAAACGAGTTCCAGTTATCAGATTTATAACACTGGCAGTTGATTCATGATCGTCTCGTCTGGCAATTATACCGGGAGAGGAGATATCATTAATCAAACTATATTGATTGGTCCACTCTATGTACAAACCCAATTAGATTGAATACTTCAATTTTGTTTGATCCTGCATGATTTATTACATGCGGAGGTGCAATTAGGCTATCGGGATGCAGGAGTGTTAATTTTGGTTTCGTCGTAAATCCTCTTTTAGTGATGTGTGTAATTGACCGTAATCGTCTGTAATCGTTTCGTATCGTAGATGTTTTTATTGGCTGCTTTACATGTGGGAACGATGTAAAGGGATTGGTTTTCCTCGGTCGGTAATCTGTTATTTTCTCTGTACTGTATTTTAGTTGGTGGAAGACATGACTTATGCTTCAGTTTAAATAATCGAGTATTGCGATTGCTGTGGCTACCTACTCGGTTCAAGTCTCCATCGATACGAAAGAAGAAAACGAATGTATAAATAAAACTATAGAATTGATTAAGCTAAATTAGTTAAATGAATTTCGTTGGTTACAACATAGTTTTCCTAACATTTTATAGGCTCATGTTTTATTCTTTCGAAAACGAAATAAAACATGCGTTTATTATTCACGTTAAAATATAAACAATAAAATACAATTTGTACCTACCTAAGTAGTACTCATTATCTCAAACAGTAATCAATACTTACCTAAATTCAGTACGGAGGTAATCAAAGTAACTAAATGTATATGGTATGTCCATATCCGACTGAAATGTACCGATATCCAAGGCAATTCGATAATGCTATATTCTAAGAAACAGAATTATATTTTATTACAAACATAAATTACTAAGAACCGATTATTTGGACGTAAAGATAATTATAAATACTATTAAAATGTTTTAACCTGATTGACTAAAAGATGTCAGTTATTCATGTGTAGCTTTAAAATTACTTAGGTACCTACACCTAATTCAACTCACTTGTTTTTTTAATAAATAATTGAACAAGCAAATAATAAAATATTGAAGGCTCGTAATTTCTAGTTTCATGTTAAAATTCATTGGAAATTATAAACCGTCAAAAGTTTTTTTTTTTTATTATTAGGTATTATAAAGAAAAACAGCATAAATGAAAGGCGATTAGTGACGGAATAAAAAAGTACATCACCGATTATACAGGGTGAATTTTTCAACTGGGCGTGAATGGCTATCTCCGAAACTATGAGGAATATCTAAAAACGTTGAAAGGAGTCTCTAGGCCGATTTTGACGAAAACTAAAATGACATCATTGAATTTTAGAAAAATCAATAATCCTGGCCAGGAATCGAACCCGCTGATTATGTAAAAAAAATCACACCCTATATTATTACACCATTCGATAGTGTTGCTAATCAGGATCAAACTTTTGGAAGTAATCTTAAAACGCCAAACTTAAGAAAAAAGTAAAATTGAAAAAAAACTGATCAATATTCAAGACGATAACAACTGTATTCGAAACATAAGTTAACCGTTTCTTCTTTGAAATAACGCTTATTTTTTTTCAACTCAATAATTTTGTATTGCTGAATAGTGAGATTGTTAAGACATTAAATCCAGTGAATTATTGAAAACAATGAAATTTTATTATTTCGAATAAATGATGGCTCAGTAGAATAGCAATTTCATGAAAATAGCAGCTGCTCTATTTCCTTAAGTTTGCCGTATATGATTACTTCCCATAATTTAATCCTTATTAGCAACACTATCGAATATTGTAATAATATAGGGTGTGTTTTTTTCAAAATAAGCGGGTTCGATTTCTGTCTAGATTTATTGATCTTTGTAAAATCCAATGATGCCATTTTAGTTTTCGTCAAAATCGGCCTCGAGACTCCTTTCAACGTTTTTCGATATTCCTCGTAGTTTCGGAGATAGCCATCCACGCCCAGTTGAAAAATTCACCCTGTAAAATTCACCCTGTGTCCGCACTACAATTTTTTTTAATAATAATAATAATAATAAATGTGAGGAGGTTCTTCTCTCTGAAGCCTTAACCACCGGCAACGTGGTTCCTGTTCCCGATGCTGATAGGCTACTATTTTTTTATATGTTAAATGTTTTTATCTTTTTAATTTTGTCGTCCGGTTAAGTAGCTTCAACCTTAGAGAATGTTGTGCTACGAGAGCCATCATCAAAAAAAAAATGTAAGAAATATATATTATAAAAATGTAGGAAATATTTGTATCAGAAAAGAATAAACATAGGTATTAACGAATAGTGTGAATTTTAAATTAAAATAAAATAGCAAAAATTATTGCTGGACTAAATAGTAATATGCCATTAGAGATTCCTATCGATATGCATTATACTAATCAAGCGAATTATTAAACATCGTTATTTGCAATAGAATAGGAATTGGTTTTAATTAATTTAATTTCTCGTTTTTGTGTTCTTCAAGGATGTACCAAGTGAGATTTTTGGACAAATTTAATATTTTAGACGGTTTTTTTAATATTTTAGGCGGTTTTTTTTAGTTGGTTAGTTAAATTGTTTGTACAAAATCAACTTTAATTATTAGTTTAATTATTTTCAAATAATTTGATGTTACAGAAAAAAAATGTATCATTGTTGTATTTTTTTTTTCTATAAATATGTTTTTCTTTGTATATTCTTCGTTAGAGAACACAGTGCACAACCCTAGCACAATCGAATAATGTTTATTACTATTTGAAACTTTTCAAAATTCGATCAATGCTTTTAATCTCCCATAAAATCGTTCCGTACGTGTCGAGAACAGATTAAAGTTGCTTGCTCCCAGCCACAGGTAATAAATAACGTGATTATTTCGTCTTTCAAACTGGCCACCAATATCTAAGATGTTCTTTTTTTGAGTGAATTCGACCGAAAAAGAATTCGTTAACGGGATTAAGGTTTTATTCTGTGGCCTTTTTTTTAAATCTGTTTGCTGCTGCCGTTTCTATACATTTGAAAAGTGTCTAGTAATTCGGTTATTTTTTATCGGATTTTTCCCCCCAATTTAATCCCCCAATTTAAACAAGCTTGGTTTGGATTTAAGACTTCCTTTATGTGATCGACGTTCACTAGTCTTGAACTATTTTTTCAGATATTGTTGAAGTTTAACTATCAAACTATTAATTAATCTTTTAAGATACCATGGTGGTTGATGATTTAAATAAATATTTAGAAATTAACTAACAAAACAAAACCTGTGGTTTAGTTTCTAACAAGACAAACACGTATAACATTCCTCTTCAGCAAAACTGACTTTCATCACAATAATTTATTTCAGGATGCACCATAAACTCAATATGGAAAGCCATGGGCCTGCATGGCCCATGGTGTGAAGAGGGTTCAACCGCCAAGGCCGACCGGTTGTACTGCGACTTTTAGTTTGGTCGCAAACGCAACTACTTTATCCCGACAATCTTCATCCTTTTTTTCAGAGATTTACAAGACAGTGGTAGCAATAAAAGCTTGAATGAATAGATGGATGTTAATAGATTTTATCCTGTGTTGAAAAATTACAATAGTGTGATTGTATTGGACGTCTTTTAGTGTCAATTCACACCGTAGTGTCGAATCTATTCAACTAGTGCAACTTCATCTGCAGTGTAGTGTGAAGTGGGCTTTATAAGTGTTCTACTTTTGAAATATTTTTTTATACGCTCCTTTTTATGTTATTCTGAGGATTTATTCAATAATATTCGAATGAAATGTTATATGGTTCTAAATTATTATCTTTTATCATTATTTTTTGTGTAATTTAGTTTACTAACATGAAAATAAGTAAAATTGTTACTATAACTATTATATTGTGAGTAAATAATCAAAATGTGATGCCATTTTTAGAAGTACCGTCAGCAATTTTTGTAGTTGACCACTTTTCTGACAATATTATTATTATTATAATGTGTTCACTGGCAACTTAGTCAAGTGTACCTCATACATAATTTAGTGGATCCTCTAGAAATCTTTATGTACACAACCAGCTTAAACCCGTGGGTAGCCATGAAAGATAAAAATCAAAACTCATTTCCACCATTTTTAATGTCCCCGAGAGCCGTCACGTAAGACTTCGAAGCATTTTTGTGGTTATCTTCGATCGCTTATGATTTCGGTAAAAAAGGGGTTTTGAAATGAAATAAAAAGACAGAAATGTATGATTAAGGCAATTTGAAATTACATTCTTTTAGAAAAATATCTTTTTGGAATAAACAGTAAAATACATTTATTTTTCTTTTCAAATATATGGACTTAAGAACTGGCAATACTGCCAGTACTGTCAGTTGTTTGCTAATTGTTACCAGTCATAAGTTCATAGCACACAATAAATTACCTCGAATTTGCATATTATTGCAAAATCGACAAACCCTTTACGTTGTCTGCCTATTTACTTAACAAAAGTTAACATAACTTCATGTCTATGCATGCAATTACAAAGATGAATGAAGTTCAAACAAAATCATACTTTCCTACAAATTCATATTTCGCCACGTAAATACGAAATCGAGTTAAATCCACGTAAACCTTACAACAGTTATTTACTGAGAATTTCTTAAAATAAGAAGGAGATCCTTAATCTCTACCTGTTTTTAAATTGGTCTGTGTGTGTCTGGTTTCGTTTTAAAGTCATTCCCTGCCTATGTGTGAGTGTCCCAGTCCACGGATTTTATCTAAAGTTGACTTCGTCATTATGATTAATGATTAAAATACAGAAAGGAATACCTTTCCCCGACAACAATGGAATCTTAGCTTGAAATATTTGTAAACTTCAACTTGTTTGGGAGTTGGGACAGTTTTTTAAAGGATTAATGGTTGTAATATATCACAGGATGAGATATTAGCATAATCGGCCTATAATGTTCCCAATGCTGGGACAGAAGACAGGAATCTTCTTAGAGAGGAATCGGGTAAAATTATTGACTGGGTCGGTAAGAAAGACATTAAAATCATTTTAATGAAAAAGAATTACATTGCTGGTGAAGTTTTAAAAATACTGAACCTTTAGTGAATCCGTATAATCTTCAGCTTAATCCGAAAAAGTAAGCTTGACATACACAACACGCACCCATTTCAAAGAAATTGGTCTCCGGCGCACATAGAGGTAATTACATTATTCGTATACAAATAGCGGAGGATGTTAATGTAAATACAAATATTCTTGACGAACGTGGGCTCGAGTTTAGAGGCCACATAGTGGATGGCACCGGTACACCCGCTTTGTTTGGACAACCAACCGGTCAGTGTTTGCACGGGCCTCCACGACAACACTCACAAATATTTCAAGCGAACTCTTGAGCAAGCCTTAAGTGAAGTTATGGAACCGACTTTTTAAAACCCACCACTACATACCGAAGGTTATAAGAAAACTGATGGCATCGAAAATAATCTACTTAAAGAAAAAAATATAAATGAAGATCCAAATAAAATTGAACAAGAAAAAAATCTCAAAACTCTAAAAGAATTGGTGTAGGTGAAAAAAATGTAATAACAAGTTTGGCTTTAAATCATTACATCCCGTTCACAGATGGTACACACAAAACAAGCAATACAGATTGCTACTACAAGCTTAATGGCTTTTAAAAACTGGATTAAGTAGCGAAGAAATGCTAAATCGACGATAAGCATAAGTCTTGTCGACCCACGCCTTAACACGCATAAGTTTACTTGACATCTTGTAATAAACTTTATTCTGTTGGTATTAAAGGTTTTTTCTGTTTAGTAAATGAGTTGAACTCCAGTTCTGTAGCCATTGAGATAAATCTTCTATTGTTGTAAGAGAAATATCCATAAAATACTTTTGTTTTATGTGGAGAGCAGCAACGGTTGACATTAAATGAACATAAAAATATGGGTAGTGAGAAGTTATTCCTTTAGCATTTCCTCTGGCAGTTTTGTTAGTAAGCGTTTGGTATGTACACAAGTGAAGTTGTTTTAACATTACGCGAGCATACGATGTGGCAGAGTACTAAGAATAGGATATGAGGCCACTTAAGAGGTAAATAGCAAAACTTAATTAAATGTCAGTCATTATAGTAAATGGTTGGCACTCGGTCCACCTTAAGCCCGTATTTCATTTACCGACAGGTGGCGCTACCTGCCACTTGTTCATAGAATTTATAGGCGAATTTTATTTATATTCTTCCTACAGTCTTTTATCGCATTCCAGCACACTGAAATGTCGTGTATTAAGCAATATTCATATTAAAATGTGTTAAAGGAGTGTCAAATATCTCTCATATCGGATTATAAAATTCCGATGAGGATTAACACAATGATCTTCAATTTGGTTAAGTTTCATGTCCCAGCAATTTATATGCGTAAGACGCCACGGGGTATAAAAGAAATATTTTTGTAAATTTTTGAAATTTTAGCGACACAAATATCAAGTTGCAAATGCGTCTGTGTGATAAAATCAGTTCCTTTTGCATGTATATTTTAATTTAGTTCGATTACTGCTTTCGATTGACAGTATAGATAAGTTTACTTATCAAAAGCCTAAGGAACCCTGAAGACTGACGTTTCGACACCAAGAGACAGGTTTTCGGATTACGAATGGGTTACTTTCCGTTTTTGCGATAGCTAAAGTATGATTAATCGTAGCGATTGTATCGCAAGAATGTTAATTGAAAACTGACGTTTAGTGGATTATATAAATGCAGTTTTAGTCACTTACATTTATTAGAATAGTGAAGAATACAACTCGAGGATTATAATTATTGTATAGGGAATAAAGTTTTCGCGTCAGAATACAATTTGATGATATATTATAGGAATTTAATTGATAAATTATTATGTTACTTTAAGAATCAGTGATTATTTCCAAAATAATTATTATTTAATAATAGGATTCTATTATTTATTGATGCATGTCAACCCATTTACATTCCACATAAAAACACTAATGTGCACAAAAACCAAGCAATTGTTTTTATAAAACAAGGTGATATTATAAAACAGTCAATTATGAACACAGAAACAAGACTCAGACAAGGTTTTGCCTTTTATTTTATCTGAGAATCCGAATCACGCGAATACTAAACTTAATTGGATGGATATAGCGACAAAAAAGCGTTTTGCAACCTAACACGCAATCCACCGAAGAATCATTTAAATAATACGTTTACCTGTCCGAGTCGATTCAACAATAATGGCATCTGAATAATCTAAGACAGATTAAAATGGAATCCGTTAACACAAGACTGGAGTCCAGATGTGCGTGGCATCTACAACCGAAGATTCGAAAGTAACTTGCCATGATCAGAATGGTCAGCGAATTTTTTGCGTGAATTATCACCGATCCAATCAAGTAAACTCATGAATTAAATTAACGTAAGAAAGAGGCTCCATAAACCGTTTTCGTATCGACGTTTCAAATGGGACCGTTTTCCAAAATTTCTTATCGGGTGATCTTTTGGCAAATACTTTTGGAAGATTTTGCAAGCGATCTGTACCGAGATAACACGGGCCCAACGGCAGCATTTTGACTTATTTCTTACAAATAAACAACCAAGTTTATTTTCAGCGCCGCAGGTGCAAAGGATACGTATAAAATCCGTCCTTAACGTCAAAACGAATCGAGAGTGCAAGATAAAAAGTTTTGCAACAGTATTGAAGAAACTTTCAAAAGGCAATGAGATACTAAGAAATCAACAAGAGGTTTGCCGCGTATCGCGTACCTGGCTAATTATTCTACAGCCTTGGTCACGATTCTTCCAAACGCATTTTTGTGGAGATGAATCCAGTACAAAATTTAAACTAATCAACTTGAGTTCGTTTTAGAATACAATAGCAAATTAACATTTCGCATCAAAAGAAGAACAAAATAATTATTGTTTTATTCAACTACAAATTGATGTAGGAACATACATCGAAATATGAAACAACCTTAAAGAAGACCATTCTGTGTTATAATTCCTTACTTATGTACGTCAGTGTAATGTATTCATCCGATATGCACCTTTAGAGTTATTATGTTAATAGCACATCATCTCTGTTGATCCCATACAAAAAAAAACTCTTCACAGAAGATACGCTTGAAATTACCGGACATTTACATGAACAACCATCTGTTTCCGACTAAATGAAAACGAAAAGCGTTTATTGTGTCACAGACGAAATTAGGACCCAAAAATTCGGATATCGCGTGACAATTTTACAATTATGCGGAATCGCCCGAAGTAACCAATTCTGGGTTCAGAATAACAAAGATTCCAATTCCAACGTTCGTACGCTTAGGTATATGATTGGCTCCAGCCAAGATGATAATTTCTAAAGACCTGTAGGCGAATCTCGCGTTGCTGCGATCGAGTCCACCTGCCCCTCTTTGATTTATTATGGATTCAGTATTAATTTGATATCCCTTTTTGTTGTAGCCCCTTGAGCGATCTGAACGAGCGAGAGCTTTACGCGGTCCCCATTATATGTGGTCTCGGTTCAATCATAATTGCATATGAGCCTCGAGATAAAATAATGTTCAATGCAAAAATAATTCATATGAAGACTTTGGCAAATATTTAATGCGTTTGGTATCTCCATTATTGAATGACGATAAAAAGTACGATACTGCTTTGTTGGTTCCTAATAGTTATACATTTAATATTGGCACTTTTTCATTTGGAAAAAGAAAAGAAGATAGTGACTCATGCATGCATCGTATTACATACATCGGAGAAAGGTTAAAAATAATTAAAGATATTGAGTCCAATTAAGACAAGAAATCAACTCAATACCTCTCGCTGTTTCATTAGTTTTATTTTAATTGTCCATTACAGAAACAGAATCTAAAGGGAAGACAGAGAAATACATCAACACGTTATAATATTAATGTATCTCTGGAGATAGGTTTCGAACCAGTTTTTAATAAGAAATTGCCTCGCTTGCGGTAGAAAATTAATGATAGCAGATACACGTCTAGTTGCAGTGCACTGAGGAATGTTTCTTGTTAGGCTTGGCGTATACGTGCGGTTAATCGTTGGTTTCTAGTCTTAACAAAATTGTATGTTGTTATGAAATGTTTAAGCAGTAAAATTCTGTACTTTGGAAGAAACAAAACGGTTATTGCTATAGATAAACAAGTACTACGATATTTTAATCTATATTGATAATGTTTTAATTACTCGTATGTTCAGTCATTTTATTATGTTGACGTAAATTATGTTTCCAAACAAAGAAATATGATGCAAGCAACATAATAAACCACAACATTTTGATACTAATAAAAGTCAGAATTTATTTCACTAGATACTTCGGTCACATTTAATTAGATAAAATTATGATGATGAAAAGCGATAGCAAAAATTAATAAATCAGTTAAATCGTCTAACAGAAACTTGCATGCGTGTGAGCTACGCCTAACGCAGTATTTTTATCACACTCCGGTACTACAGGTTTATGGTGTGAATAGTGTTGTTTATACAGCTATATTTATACATATAGTTATGTCCATCACTCGATGGGAACCTGACGTTTCTTAATGGCTAAATTTCGATTCGATGCGAACCATAATATTTTGGTATGAAAACGTTTGGGAGAGAATTTCATTAAAGTTTTATTGATGAAGAACTTATGAGCGAGACTTAAGAGCTAAATTCTGTGTTGATTTTCAATAAAGTTATGATTTTATCTATGATGACCACCACGAGGTCATAAGGGTAAAGTGATCAGGACAGATCGTAAAATGGTCGTCGTGCGTTACTACTTTGTTAATTTAATAAAATCGTAATCTTTATCACTTAATCTTAATACCGTTTATATCAGAATCTACTCCACAGCAATAATTTTTAAGTAAATTGGTACTCAATGCCATATGAGTCTATCATACTTAGTGTGTAGAACTACAAGTATTCACGTTGCTTCGATAGTTTACGAGTATATCTAACGTGACAGAGATGCCATCTTTGGCCGTTCTCATGGAAATACACATCATGTCAAGAATTAATATTTCCAAGTATACCTACATGTTTTTCTTGACATACTAAACCTGTGATTTCATTTATCTAAACCTATGCTTCCATTTGCAGCCTTATATTATAAATGTTCTTATTTGAAATGGAAAGGGTCCGAAGGTCGTTCCCAGAGGAACACCGTGAGCGTTATCTTCTAAAAAATATTTATAAATATTTATAAATAGTGCTTAAGTATTCCAAACAGGTTGTTTAGGTGTACAAGTATAAATACGAAATATATTTGGTTCACGTGGGTCTGAACAACCAAAAATGTACATTTATATTATGTGATGCTTCTTACCAAAGGACTACACTGGATTTTAATTTAAGTAAAAATATTCCGATCATGCTTCGATTCTTCTGATCCATTTTCGATAAGACAGAACCATTAAAAGCCATTTTATATTTACGTAAGGCCAGTAAACTTGTTAAATATTCATGAAAAATTTACGATACGCTTATTATTTTCGCTTTTATTATTTATCTTTATATGGAGGTTTGCATTATTGGATTCGCTAAATTGTGTTAAGTTCAGAAACGTGACGTATTCAGAAAACGGCAGTTTATTTGAAGCAAAATAACATGATGGGTACTTTAACAATGTTGTAAGTAATGCGTGGGCTGCACAGGTGCACCTAAGTACCTACTGGATTCTGAAGTGAGTAAATATCAATAGAGGGAGCTACTTGACGTCTTTATATAAACTAAAATATTAACGTGGAAATATTATAAGTCCAGATTTCACACGATATTACTCTAGTGAAGAAGTGGCAAATCTAAGTTTACTTTGAAGCTCAGAACCACTTAAAAGCTTGAATATTTTAAATCGTTTATTAATATTCGTGCGGCATTTTAGTATATATTTCTTAGAAATTTGCGAATAATATTACGTTCCTGTCGTTGGCTTGCTTCTTTTTCTGCAAAGGTATTAATTACGGCAGTGGGTTTAATGGGATGGTATTATGCATCATATTATGCACTTCGATTATAAAGGCAATCATAACATAATTATGTACGACAAAAAATATTAACTACACATTATGAGGAGACGATGATTTCATATTTCCAGTAATATTAATGCAAACATTGTTTTAGTGGGAGATTTTCCTTTTAAAGTGGATCGGTCTGTACTATGAAAAACTGTGATAATTTTGCAGAATGTTTTCTAGATCACCTACGTCTGGATGTGTATGTGTGTCTATGTATGTTATTTAAGTTTTATAATTACATAAATATGTTTAATTTTATCGTTTTTTAGTTCACGCTATTTTATTTATAGATCTGATCTATCTATCTATCCATATACTATTGTAAAGACATACAATTACAAATAAATATATCTTTGAGCGTAGTCGCCGATCATTCGATTTAAGTGATAAATAATACTGAACATTTTTTGTTCACATTCATTCAATATAGACTTAAAATGATGTACAGAATTGTATCGAATAATAATAGTTTTAAATTGCTTCACGAAGGCACAACTAATCCACGCGCTGGTACAGTCAGCAAAAAATGTAAAACAAATTAAAATTATTCATAGCTGTAATATTTCCACTCTAAATCATCACAAAAATTTTTTGGTAAACAAAAACTAAATTGCCGAAACACACTCAAAAGATTTTTATAGAATAAACTTAATCAGTAGAAGCAATAAAAGTCAAAAACATCTTTACAATGTTGTTCTATATAAAAATGTACGGGAAGTAAAATAAGTAAAATATTTTGCATTATAAGTGGGTTGATTTATTTGCCGATGGTACTGAGTCCTGTACTCTATTATAGCCTGGGCCAATAGAAAAAGATGAATCATCAGAATTTAAACTAATTACGGACGGCTAAGTAAAAAACCTGCTATATAATGTAGCTTGAATTGAGTCAGTTGGTTCATATCCATCAGAAAATCACAAAGATCATGTTTTTTTTTAATAAGAATGCCTGGCTGTGGTCGGCCAATAATGTAAGTTTGATTAGAATTGTATGTTTTTGCAAACTTTTTGGAGATCTTATAAAAAAAGCTTCGTTCTTTGAGACTAGACTAGATAAATGTCTGTTTATGAAAATCTTAAACTTTTAAATGTACTAAATCGTTTTCTTTAATACGAAATCATTATGATTATTTTATTTACGACATTATTTTTAATTTTTAAAATCAACAGTGAATTTTTATGGGTTGTAATTAAATTAAATTTATAAGAAAACATTGTAAATTATTAATTTTAACAGTCTAATTTATACAGTCCATTAAATCATAAATGCAGATGGCAGTTAAAATATAATATATTTTTTACTAAAAATATTATCTGAAATGTCAAAACAGATTGGTATATTATTTTCCAAATTCGCCATGGATTTAAGTGTAGTTCCTAATCGTTGAAGCAACCAAGAATGTCAAAATCATTAAGAGACGTAACGAAAGAAATCGATATTCAATTTGAATATTAATCATTGAAGACGGAAACTAGTTAATAAGTTGTAAAATTTACAACAACAAACTATTAATAGATTTAATTGAATAAATCTACTACAGATGTGAGATGATTTTAACCTACTATTTTACAAACTTTAAATATAGAAAAAATATTTAAGAAACACAGAGCGTGAAATTTAAAAAAGACAATTCTTCCGATTTAGTTTAAAGCTCTTTGTCTTTAAAATGGACAAAAATGGAAAAAATATTTAATATAAAGATGATTAGTTATGTTTAGTCAGACTTTCAGACAATACTCAATTTTTCTGCCTTTAATTTATTTGGTCATTATTAGGTATTATTATATTTTATGCGTGTTACGTTACGTTATGAACTGTGACAAAATATATATGGCACGAACGGTTACATTAAATGTAGCAGATGATTCTAGACAGATGAAATATTTTGACACTTGCCTTGGGGCATTTTTTTTTTTGATTTGTCTAAAGCTTCGAAAATAATCTTCTCAGGGAGGCGCGGCGGAAATTGTCAGATTAGTACTGCACCCTGCTCTCCCTGCTCCATTAATTGCCCTTTGCGTGCTAAGGCCGCAGTGACACTTGACAAACGCGATAACAAGACATTCCTACAACTATAGCAGGAGTCTAGAATTATTGATACATGTGCTGTATTTATAACCGCCTCGATACTCATTATTATAACAGTTTTCTTAGCTAAATGTTTGTGATGAAAATATTACAACATAACTGCCCATAAAACTACATGTTGATTGTATTTTTCCACCAAATTATAAGATAATCAAATTATGCTTTACAAGGCCTACTTTAACGGACATAGGAATTACATTAGAAACAAGATTTGTTTTCAAGATAACAATTTGTGATTGATAGATTGTTTTAAATTAATTTTATGTTAGTAAAATGTAGTTTTCTACATTAATTTAGTTCTTTTTTCTGCAGTTTTGTTTCTTTTTCTATTTTTAGTAATATTTTGTAGATAGGTATCACAAAAAAGAACTAGTAAAAAATAACACATTCATATAAATATCAGGTGGTAAAAGTTTTGAATTTCCAAAGAACAGTGAAAAACGTAGATAGTCAATAAAATTTTGAATAATATAATAACTCATTTAATTTATAGTCGTTATGCGATAGTGAATTATTGCGTCACACCATCCATCGCTCATATTGACCGATTTTCTTTTGTTTATAGAAAAAGAAAGTTTTAATGTTTACGTTGACGTAACTTGAGATTTTCTCTTTGTAATGTAAGAAGGGAAGAGCGTTTCCGATGTTTTATAAAACTAGTGTCTGCCCAATCGAAATTTGACCAAAATTCGTTTAAATTATTTAGTTCTAAATAAAAATGAATTTAACTTTCTACACAGTCATGTAAACCTAAAATATGCCCAATTTCACGCCACGTAATTTTTTAAAAAAGGATAGGTACCTACGAAATTTTTCCTTTTACGTATTGAAAATAGCAGATTTATCCTGTAAAGAACTGTTTTAAGGCTACCAGATAAAATTAAACTATGTTTTATTATACACGTCAAGTAGTTGGAACCAATTGGTAATATAAGCCGTGGGTTTATCTTAATCAGGATTCTAAGAACAATATCTACGATAAGCTGTAATCCTTCAAGTGGCTCGATAAGTACTAGAAGAAATTATAGGCAGGTGGAAAATAAATGATATAAAAGAAAAAACTAGGCTCTATTCTAAAGCAATTACATGACGTCTGGGTAAGACATGGTTTAGTAACAATAGTTATTACCTTTTGGGATGTCAAGTCATCAAAATGAGTCCTCCTTACGCCCTGGGGAGCGAAAGAGTATGGCGGACTCTAAGTCACTAAAAATCACACGCCGTTTTCAGGGCCGCGGTGTACTACTTGGATAGTCCTGTGACCTTATTAACTAACCCTTAGATAAATTATGGAATCAGGCCTTACTTTGCGGAAATCCATGACATTAAATGTTATGAAAAATATCTAGTTTTTTAATTCCGCGACAAAAATCCAGGCTTGTTGCAGGATGCAATCCCACCCTATGCAATCATGCATATGCACATGCAGCAAAGGACCAACCCTCCCGCCCACATGCATATGCACACGTGCAAGAAACGGAAAAACATGCCATGCAATCAAACCTATACTCCTGGATTTTTGTCGCGGAATTAAAACTAGATATTTTTCATAACATTTAATAACCCTTAGATGTTTTTTACTTAAAATGTTTTCACAATTTTTTACAATTCTGCTTTTCAGGTTATTTATTTATATAGTGAGTAAATGCGCACGATTTTTTCCTGAAAATATGATTGTGTTTATGCTTTCTTTACAGCTTAAGAAAATACACTTGTTTGCAGCTATAGAATTAAGGATGTGGTTTAGAAGCAAACTCCAATCAGGCCCGACACCGTTCAGTTTTTATAACTCGCTATAAAATTACTCGATTCGCTTCATAAGGCGTCGACCCTCACACGAATCGTATGTTTTAATGAGTAATATATTTTAGGATTGACGTACAAAATATTCAAATCCGATTACAAGCATCTTTGTAACGAAGAATCTTTGTGTGAGTAACACATACAGTTTCGATGGAACGATAAAAATTCTTAGACCATCGTAGATTTTGACGTTTTATATGAATTATGTCTCTCTGTAAATAATATTAATTATAAGGTTATAAATATCGTTTTTTTGACGTTATTCTAAGTTATGCTTCAAGTTATTTTTTGTACAAATAACCTATTGTTATTACTTAGCATCGCAAGCAAGAGATACTCCAATAAAATCCATCAGTCCATCTGTCATGTACTGTCCGAGACAGCGATATATTATTTGTCTGTTATCTCAAAGTACAATCACGAACGACCACTACTTAGACATTACTCAACAAATGGCATTCGTCTGAACAGTCGTCAGCCGACGTTTTTTCATCATAAGTGTACATGAGCTTGAAAGTATAATCACCTTTTACTTATTAATCAAGATATAAAGATTTCTTAGAAGCCGGAGCTAGCTACGATCGAGAAACTTTATAAATATTCCGATTCTCAGTATTCGGGCGGATACGGCCACAGTCGGCTTAACATCTGCAACTTGAGTTACACCGGCTGCTTGTTACGTGCATACAAATTAACTGTATAACAAACTAAACGCAGTGTTCTAGAAAATTGAAATGTGCAGGAAAGCGGCACTTTGATTATTAACTCAGTAAAAAACAGTCATAATTACAGTAAGTGTATGCATGATGATCTGTAAGAAAAGGACCACTTTATCACTTCCTGCGTGTAAAAAGCGATTATAGGATAATTTCAGGAGGATGAGTGGTCGCTTTTACGAGTGGACTAATAATATCGAGCTACAGTTTCTAATTACGATGATGATAGAGGTAGATAATGAAATGAGTAAGAAAAATTTGACGTACCTGTGATCTCTCAAGTGATCCTGTCTTCTGAAAGCTTTGCCGCAAATGTCACAGGAGTACGGTCTTTCGTCGGTGTGGGTTCTTTCGTGGATCAGCAGGTTATACGACTTGGTGAATTGGCGGTTACAGAATTTACAAATAAACTGCTTTTTCGGTCTAGAGGCCCGTCCTGGCGCTCGCAAAAGCCGTCTGTCTAAATGTGGATGCATTTGATGTGGACCAGCCCCGGGAGGGAATAGTCCTGCCCCGGGAAAAGTAAAGCTGCCTGCAGCTGTTGGTGATGGTCCTGGAGCACCCAAAAATGGCCCTGGAGGACCGTAAATGGGCGGTTGTGATGACCCATCAGACATCATGCCTTCTATAGACGACGTTCTATGGTGTGGCAGTAACATTGCTGCCGCAGCCTCACGCAGTGCAACTTCTTTCCGTTTCTCAACCATCATAGCCATTAAATCAAATGAGTTTCTTTTAGGAAAGTTTCCGGACGCTCTGTCCGGAGACCCTTTAGCGGGCTCGGTTCTCTCTCTATCCATCATTCTCTCCCTTTCAATAATTTCTGAGGGTATTAAAGCAGGATGCATTTCGTTAGGGTAAATTACTGGGTGCATAGACCGAGTAGGCACAACAGGAACAAAAGCTGAGGTCTCGCGGTGAGATGAGGTAAGTAAGGAACCTGTTGTCATCTGCCGATGATAAGGGAGGGGTGGCGATTCGAAGTTTCCAGAAGGATTTCTGCCACTTGAAGAAGGGCGTTGTTGAGCTCTTTCGGCTGAGCTAGCGAGGAACTGGTCATGTCTGGACCTTAGAGGTGCAGCGACTGGCGTTTCATTGACAGGGCGAGGTGTGGACGCCCTCGATACTACTGCTCCGGCGTTGTCCGACATCACGGTTTCAAGAACATCTGGAAATAAAATAAAATTGTAGTAGTTTCTCTATTATAATTTCCCACATACATCTTCATTAACTACCATCTTTGTTAGTACATTGGAATCAAGGATGCCATCAACTATTTGCTACATTAATAAAAATTCTATTCCCTCCGTAAACATCGTTAATGTTTCTCTTACCATATAAACACAAAAAATAATGACAAGCACGTCAATTAACAAAATTTTAATATGACCAACGTAGATTCCTATCTCAATCTTTTATTTGATCAAAGACGAGATAACAGCTCTTAAATATTATTCCATTTACCATCCCACGACTGATGAACATTTAGATTTATGGATCGAGAAACATGCTTAATTAAGCGGCCCTGCATTGTTTCACTCTATTAGCATAAAACATAAATTCTCACCTAACAGACGAATCGGAATCAGATCATCCGTTACCATGCTTCATTTACATCTTATTGATTTCATACTGTTTTATTGATCAGTCCTCCATGGGATACATTTTGTCATTAAAATCAATGTTAATTAGTGATGCCTTATTCAATTAAGTAATGTTGGGTTTGGTGATTCTCATGTGAATGCCAGACACTTTAAGTGGAACCTCTAGATCTGGTTTCTTGAATGTATAAATTGCAGTAGTATGATTTGGTATGTTCATTTTCATTCAAACAATCTGCCGCTTCCATATATTAGCGAAGCATACACATAAATAACAAAATCCATATAGGTATAAACCATTACCAATGATGCGTGATTTTGAGGAATTTTGTTATCTACCTAAATTGATTTCATTAAGATCTCCAAAACAAGATTGTTCATTCAAATTATAAAACTGTGCAGACAATTCGAATTAAAATGTAATACCGATCTATATATCTCAATATACTTCTAATATTAACATATTCTAAGCTTTAAAACGTTTTGTTCAGATTTTATTTTTAAAAGAATCCAGTTCTCTCATACATCATTCATCAATTTATATTTTTGTATAAGTTTTAAGCTTCTGGTGATATCAGTAAATGTTAATGAGTACCGGATTTGGTCACAGTATCGACATTAGTGTCATAGCTTGATTTATTATGGTCTGTTCTTTGATTTGATTTTACTATAAGTTTAAAGTATTTTAGTTTATTTATTGTTATTGTGCTTAAAATCCTCATATTGACCTCAGGTAAATGGTGTTTGGAGTCAATAAAATTGCGTCTTATGTTATAAATTATGCTTATAATCAAATTAGCTTAAATGGGTTTTATATTCCATACTTTATTTATTTTTCGGCAGTTCTAAGAATCCTACATTGATATCTATAATTTTATTTTTTACCTCAATATGGTTGACAACATGAATTACTACTTTTTTCAGATCAACTTCATCTATTCTAGTTATCTCATCAAAGAGTTATTTTATTGTTGTACTTTTCAGTCAAATAGTTATTTTGTAGCCTCCCGAAGTATTTTGTCCGAACATCATAAGTTTCTAACATTATGTTTTATTAGGACAGTCACACTATCCAATATTTGTACAACCCCAATAAAGTTGCATACATTGCTATTCCGAGATTTACGAGCCATCCTATTTCCATTTGAGATGAGCAACATGGTATGACAATAAAACTGTTTAAACTCGTGCGCAGCGTGTGTTTTCATAAAGTTTCCGGCGTCTGTCTACTTTATATGCTGTTGTCTAGTAATGGTCGTTTACTTTTTGTTGCTATTCGTCTTTTTATGTTCAAAGTTACTGGTGCTATGAAAGTTCCCTTTGTGTTTGTCTCTGGAAGTGTGGGATTTTCATGAGCTTGCGTTTGTTAAGGGAAAATCTTTATCAATTTAAGATTTCAGAGTACCTGTACTTGCATTTACGGTTTTTGAACTGCTCTTCACCGGAGTTTATCTATTAGTTAGTGCTGTTACTACTGTAAGTGGAATATTATTAAATAAGTGAATAACTCTGGCAAGATTGTTTCTGCCATGAGTGTATCTTGGATGAGCTGGTACAGAAAATTGGAGCTTAGCACAACCAGAGATGAAACTAGCTATAGTGACTTTGCTGAGGATGATACGATATCTTGGTTTCGTCGTTTCAATATTATAGTTTAATTAGATGATCTTATATTCTTATTTTATGTATGTATAATAATTATGAATACATGAATTTAGTTGATTACTTTGTACATGTTTTTTTTGTTTAATTTCCTGATATTTTTTTATAGTTGCAAGGGCTATGTGACAGTTTTATTAGAACCCTAGTGTTAGTAGCTGTATAAAAGTAAAAAAAAAACAAGTTTTCACACTTTATCGAAGAATTTTTTCTTGGTTAAAAAAATATCGAGAGCATCAGTTTGAAATAAAAATAAATCGGTTAAGCTTTTTATACTAAAACTCACCTATCATAATGTATAACTAACTAATAAAAATTGATTGCATACCGGTTATTTTAATCTTATTGTTAAGAATTACGAGTATGCCGTACGTAGATCTTATATACAGCCGGATTAAGAATCATGATGCTTCAATCCAACATAATCTTCCTCATAAAAACACATTTTATTGCTCTGCCCATCATATTTTTATCATCAGAAAAACCTAGCCGTCATTTATAGCAACTACAAAAGATTAATCTCGAATTCAATTTATTCAAGCGAGATCGAAAAAGGTGTACGAAGCCCGCATTTCACTGCTGGCTGCCCGTTCTACCGTAAAAGCCTCTGATTTTGTTGCTGTCCTTTTTACACCTTCATCTATGTTCTCGTGTCCCTCTCGCACTCGAGCCGCCTGATCGAATTTCTACCATCTTACTTGCACCGAAGCAGTAAAACTACTTTTATCTCTCTTTCGGTTTGAAAATTTTGTGATATGAATATTTATTGCGACTGCAGTTAGTAATGGTGGTTGGGATGTAATACCGGTCATTTCAATAACATAAAGCTTTTAAAAGGAATACTTTAAAGCGATCTCCTTGGAAATTTAAATTTCTTGCATTGGGAATACGTGTGTTTACAACTCTGTAGAGATATGGTGGTATCTCTATGTTCGTGATATGTGATGTCCGTTTGACTGTTGATCTCGTACGTTTTGATATGGAGAAGAAATGTTTAAAGTTTTTGTATGAAACAAGGTTAAAATGTACAAGTTCTTTTACATTCTGAAAATAATGTTGCTGACCTTTATAATTATCTCTGCCGAAAATAAGCAGTATGTTTGTTGACTTGATATTTGGAAAAAAAAAACATTCTACAAGTAGTTGTTGTGGGTCTGGGTGTTTATGTATGTGAGTTTTTTTATGTTTGTAAACAAACGCACCCACGCAACAGGAGAAATTCTTTTTTTCTTAGTGAGAGACAAAGTTTTTTCAAAAAAAAAAACGAAATGAGTCTTTTCATAAAATGGATTGAATTCGTCCATCACACATCAACGTATAAAAAATATGTTTCCAGTGAAAAAAAAAAGGAAATTACAATTTGAAACTTAAAAGACATTGAATCTTAAGCAAGCGTTACATCTGAATAAAGCAGTCTACGTGCCGTTAGAAGCAGCGAAGGGATTATAAATTGGGAAAAGAATATACTCAAAAGCATGTTTACAAGAAGTGCTATATTTAATTGTAAGGCCATAGATTGTAAAGGTAAGTTGAACTGAACCATTCACAAGTTGACAGCATAGTACACACAGGCTCATATAAACCAAACCCCTACCCAGGAAGACACATAAGTCTATCTATATTATCACGTTCATAAGTCCTTAAGCATGTATATTATTTATATTTACGATCATTGAGTACCTTTTATTACATTCAGCTACTTATATCATTACTTCGTACGTATATGCAACCTGTTTGCTACTAAGTATTGACTTGTGCAATATTGTATTTGATTGCTTATTCTATCGACACCTGTTACTACTGGAATTTGCATGGTTTTAATGTTGCTGCTTTGCCCATACATACGTATCTTTAAAAACATTCTAGGATCTTATCCTGTGTTTAGCCGTTTTGATGTATATGACATCCAGACATTTATCTTGTCTATCATTTTTATTTCTCATTTATAGTAATTATCACGAATAAGGATAGTAAGAATATACCATGAAGTATCGTTGTTAGATACCTTCCAGTCAATATTTATCCCTCTACAAATCATTTTGTAGCTATTATCCATCTTTACATCAGTGAACTCCTACTCTCACACATAAATAACCGTCCAATTACCATGGCTTACTTTACATTATACCTCACTTATGAATTCTTCCTATACTGTTTATTCTAAAACTTCTTACTAATCCAAAGCCTACTTGCTCCAATACAAATTACTCATGCTAAGACCCTCCTTTATTGTGTCTGCGTTAATAATGTGTTCAAAGTGAAATTGTATTTACGAGAACTTCAACCATTGAATACAAGACTTGTATCTAACATTCAGCTTTATGTTGTAGAGGCGATCAAGACGTTTTAAATAAACCAATTTGAATTATGGCAATTGAAATTTTACGCCCGTATCCTTTAATAACAAACATGGTCTGGAAGATTGTTAAAAGAAATTAGATTTAACATCCACAAAATTTAGCAAATTACCAAAAATCACAATTTAGAAATCAAATTAAAAAAACACTATAGGAATCTTAACAGGGGATGTTCTGTGGTCTTGCCCCAATGGAGCAAAGGTATGAACGTAGCGTGTGTGTTGGATTAAGTGCTCTACGGTTTTATAAGAGGTTTACCTATCATTGCAAAAACGAATCCAATATCCTAAGACAATAAAAGTTTTGTAAAACCTAGCAATTAAAGTGAGTTTTTTCCACGATTTCATTTGTGTACAATACAAGTTTCGACAAAATTATTGATCCGTTATGATTGGGTAACAAACGAATATTCTTACTTCCATGGGAACGCACAAGAATCGAGGATATGGAGTTTTTATCCTCGATTATATACGCTTATTTAATTGTGATTGGTATTTTGTTAATTATTGTTACTTCTTTACATGTTGGGTGGTCTGTCTTCAGCCAGTAGTTCTGTTTCTTTTGTAGTTAACGTTAATCTATTGTTTGTTTTGGTTCACTTGATTAACAGTATCAAGAACGATGAAAGTTCGAAAATCTTTACCATTTCATTAAAAAAAATATTTATACTGTGAATGGACATAATTATTAAGTATAAGCAAAAATATTGTCTCGAAAATTGTAGTAGCTCACGAATTTAGCAGAAAAATATTTGAGGGGTGCATTAAAAATCCTGGCATACGGACAAAACACCGAAGAACAAAAGCAATATTAGAACGCCAGATTAAACTATCGCTTCTTATCTGTTTACAAGTTGCACTTACCAATTCAACCAGCCAAGGACTCCAACAATTTTGAACCGAACTCTTAGTAGCCTTCAACTAACACGTGTTTAGGCGGTACCTTTCAAGTAAATTCGAACTGTCCGTTACGAAAGACGATTAAAATATATTGAAATTTATGGATCGAGATACGCGCCTAATAATTAGGCCGGTTCTTCTGACAACACCTCAAATTCACACTGAATATTTCATAGCGATCTCTATATTATTCAAGCAGATGAAATCATTTACATTTCGAAATGAATATTCATTTAATTTTAATGTTAACACTGGGTTGAGAAAATGATGAGGTTTTTCAATTAGATAAGTAAACAGTACGATAACATCTTTTTTGTAATCAAACAAGAGTTCGGTCCTTAGCATAGCCGCTTTGTACGTGTTCGCCTTTCTACGTTTTGTAATTACTTTTGCACTAGCATTGATTTTTCTTCTAATAGCTTCATTTATGTCCACATATCCTTATTATCCTTAGTTTTACTTATCATTATCGTCTTTAGCCCGAAATCACTCAATACTAAGCAAAGGTCTCTCTTTGCTGAATACACGCAAGAAATCGCCTTGTACTGTACCACTGTACCAGCCTGATCCAGGGTATACGAGACGGCAAAAATGTTGACTACCAATCACATCATCTCTATTTCTTGTCTTTGTGCCTTCATAGGCATGGGTAATCACCAATCAGGAATCCATTTTTTTGCTGACCAGTTGGTGCAATTTTGTCATACATGAATTCCGTATGTAGTTGATTTATCTCAATTTAAACAAACTCTTTTCTGACTATTTTCGTTTTAAAGTCTACCTCGCCTCTCAAAAATTTAAAGAATCCTGTTTCTAGATTAGTCGCACTCTGTTGCTTATCTGAAATCAAGTCGGCATTTCGAGGAAGTTTTATAAAAATGGCGTTTAACTGTTGGCTGTTACGCAAAAACAAGTGTTACTTAGTTGGATGCACGATGATAAACTGCAATATCTGATTATCAGTTTAATGAATCTCTTTGATGTTTGCCGATGGTTAATTGCTTTTAGTTCTGCTCGTAAGTAATTCGAATAACTTGATGTTTACTGAAGGTAAGTTAATGTAGTATGTGAAGTACTTTTCAATACTCTTTTAACTTTAGATGTAACTTTTCTAACAAAATTTTTGTTTTACTTAAAAATTCATTGGAATCACTTTTCTTATCAGCAGGCACATTTTTCATTCAGTTGATGCATAACTTAATATTACCAGTGTGTTTTCTACACGAATTCAACTAAGTATAACCAAAACATGCAACAAACAAAGTAATCTTTCTTAACATTTTTTTCAATTCACTTTTCTCACTACATGCAACAAGTGGTACCACCACCCAAGACAAGAGAAAGCAGCATCCATCATTACCAATCAGAGTTATAGCCAACCTTGATTCGACACCGACTCAGTTAACTGTTTCGTGTTCATGGGTCCTATGTTTCTATTGTCACCAGAAAATGGTCAATCAAACTACAGTTAATAGTAATTCCCCTTTGCCTCCACAAAAACACAAAATACTTGGAAATTGTTAAAGTTTATTGATGTTGTATTGCGGCATCCATTTTCGGTGTCGCAAGGTTCCGATAAGTATCATTCCCTGATTAGATTACTTCGCTATCTCTTGATGTTTAAGATTAACTACTATTTGCAGAACAATTAAAACCTTCCGACGTTTCTACTGTGTTACCGTTGCGTAATGTTTTCTTACTTCTAGGCTCTATCGTAGTGGTTTTATGATCGAGAAATGCTTGCTCTTTACAAACAGCTCTAGCATTATCTGTATGTGCAATCAAATTATTAAATGCATTGTTTAAAATGACTGGTTCTACGTTTTCATTTATACCCTTTTCTTCTGATTCTTTAATATTCTTTACAAATCAATATCGTGTGTCTTCAAACTTTGGAGTAAGTACGTCACATCTCTGGAGCCATTAACATTCCTCCGCGTGTAAGCGTGCCATCGCCATCACCGAAGAATTTTACCCTTATGTAATTTGATGTAGTGGCTAGGCTAGCAAGTCGATTGCTTGCATTTCTCTTAGATAGTTTATGTACTCGTTGATTTGATAAAATGTACAAAAAATTGCTTATTAAATAGCAGAACATATTTTGGGACGCCTTGAGAAAAACTAAAACATTCTAAATCTTGCAAAATTTCATGCAGCTCATAGAAAATGTTTTTAAAGACTCAAAAAGGTTTTGTCTCATTTGCTCTTGAACGTGTTTTTAACGTGTTATGAACTTATTAAGTTAGGTAGGTACTGAAAACTGCAAGAAGAAAACTCAGTTTTAATTGAACTTTAATAGAACAATTTGACTTGTTAGTTGGTCTGCATTTCGAATCGTAGTCAAGGTTTGCCCATCAGTCGGATCTAAAATGTTATTAGTTTTTATAGCGATATTTATTATGTTTCGCTGATTGGATGTTGTAAATTTCGCTATTATGACCAAAGCCGGTGATCAGAACAGAACCTTTTAATTGATTTTGTAATTATAAAATATTATAAAAGCTGCTACAGTCGAGACTATAGTTTTAAGTCTCGACTGCAGCAGCTTTTAACTTAAGTTATACTGTTCTGTTCCCCCTCGTATTATTGTAAAGACCAATAGAAAACAAAGATGAAAATTTCTTCCTGTCTAAGTTTCCATGTGTCCAAGCCTTTAAGTGCCGCAATTGCATATGAATAATAACATGAGGAAGTCATTTCAGCCGGCAATGTCAGTAATAACTTGAATCCTTCACGCCACTTTGACCTGCTTCACCATTGATATAGGGTTGAAAGTCTCGTGCAAGACTGCTGCACCTGGTTAATTTCAGCGTGTTTCTATACACGTGGAAGTGCCTACAGTAATAACTAATAACAAAATGATTATAGACAAAAACGCATAAGAGCGTGCAGTGAAAAATGATGAAATATTTTAAAGATTAATTAATATAGATAGCAATCGAAATGTGCGTGTTGAAGCTACAGAAAATACATTTAAATTGATAAATGGGTTCGTGGCCGAGAGAATAGAGCGACGTGTTGCTGTTGCTGGAGATAGAGTCGTTGAACTACAAGAAGGTATCTCTGCAAGTGCAAGAGCTAAAAGGTTCTACAAATAGGCACGCGTCACAACAATAGCCGCTAGAGCATTCGCAAATCCTCTGATAGTAAATCTTTTAAACAATTAAAAGATAATTACTGCTAAGCACGGTGGCAGGAAGCATTAAGTAAACACCTCTGTAAAATAGAACAATAGACCAAACCACAAGCCCGTTAGTTCCCAGAATTGTTTTTATAAAGCATATGCGTTGAAAACAATAACATGAGGGGCACGCGATAAAACAGGTAGCGAAGCTCACCCAGCCTACCCAATTTATTCCACATCCGTTGTATTAAATTACAAAAATCGTAAAAAATCCACTCACAAGGCGGTTGGGTGATCAATCGTCCGATCTGTTGAGGTCCAACCCTCCAGTAGTCAGGTAGTCAACCCGCAAAGTTTACAAACTGGCGTCCGCATGCGTACAATGGTTGTCCATTGCAATTTTTTGTCACATTTCACAGTCCAACCGCAGTAGGTGGCGTTGAGACAGGTGAATAGGAGATTAGTGGAAGTGAACACAACAATAGACGCACTGTACAGGCCATAAAACAGTTAATAGAGACTGTGAACGAAAATGTTATTGCCGTAGCTAAACTGTCACTTGGTCACTTGGTCTCACACGATAATAATGCACTTTTAGTTTGTTCACTGTAATCCTTGGCAAGGTTCAGGTTTTTTTTCACTACACTTTTTTTCAGTGTGGCATCACCGTGCGTTTAGGTTGCGCGTGCGCATGGCGCGCGACTGGAGGGAGTTGAGCGCGCGTACTACCGTCGGCCGTCGTCAGAGGCAGTAGCGCTCCTGTAGCGTCGCCCCCCTCCGCGCCCCGCATCTTCACCGCCGCCCCACCGAAGCCTCCATACTGTTTTTACTTTGGGAGCGATAAAAAAGGGAAGGATATCGTTGGATTGTTTATTTTTCGTGTTAGTAGCTTATAAGTCGTGTAAATTAACACCGCCCTCGGACTTTGTATCGTGCTTCATGAATTTCGACTGCAGTCGCTAATTGATAAATGTTTTTAAAACTTATTATGCTTATTTGAAGACAGTATTGAATTTATTATTATTCCTGGGAAAGTCATTCACTTGTAAAATTGTCCAATCTACGTCTCAGCATTATTTTTACTAATTCAACAACTTCATGTGTGTACCTCACCTACAGGCAGATAAGGAAAAATAAACTGGAATACAGAATTCAACATTAAAAGAAAACGTATTTTTCATTTTTAGTTTAATCTTTATTACAACGAAATCTATTCATACAGTCACATATATTATTTAAAAAATTCTGACTGATACTAATTGAATATTTATCTTCATCTTAAATAAAACATTTTATAGATCAATATTATGAATGGGTTAACAAAAAATATTCTCGTATTTGGCAACATTCACAATAAAATCTGGCACAATTTCTTTGGCATGAATAAAAAGACGGATAAAACAATAATTTTGACGAGAATAAATATTATGTTTCTTTTATTTGCCTCATCCTCTTATTTATTGAACACATTACAATAACTATTATGTATATAATTTTATATAATATGTATGGTTGATAAATCTATGAATTACCAATAAACCATAAACTTTAAGTTTGAATTTGAACAACGTGCATTTATATAAACTTGCGATAGATTAAACGAAAATAATAATAAATATTATATTTTACACTGTCTTCTATGTAAACATTCACTAATTTATAATAATAGCTACTCTATAAGCTTTTAACCGACTGTGTTACAATCAAGTCTTTTTATTTATTATTTAATACATATTATATTGAGCTTTTACTGATTATTTATATACAAGTCAATATGGATTTTAATTTTCACCCTATTATATTTTATCATTTTAATGCACAATTTAAGTCACCTAGTATGGACCACATTCTAAAGGGGATTATGCCAATCAATAATTTTATTATATTCATTACTCATAATTATATAACTATGTATTACATTTATAATATTTTGAATAATATAAAGTGATTTATAAATTCTGTAACCCTTCATCAAAATTATCGATATTTACAACAATAATTGTAAAGAAATTATAATAATACTTACGTAAAATTATACGAGCTTATTTGTAAATAATTATTCAAAAATTCACAACACTGATAATAATCACCATTTTAATTATAGGGTTACAGATATATACGACGAAATTAATTACAATATTATCCAATGGATTGTGCTTTTTAGGGTAAATTCTAACTACGGCTTAATATTTACTAACGAATTGGCACATCAATAATAATACCTACTATGTATTTATTTACCTAATGTATCTACGTTTCACATCTAGGTAGTAAATATTATGTAACTATTAGTAGGAATATTATTTCATCTTATTTTACTGTCTTAGATTTCATCATCAATACATTTTTATATCGTTATGATGTCAGTCGTTACCCTAAATTCAGTATCTGGGATCATCTGCGTTGCTTCCGTTGATTAAAGATTTGAATTGTTAACATTCTCAATTATTGTTTATCATTTATACCTTTCGTATCCAAGAATGTACACCGGTAAAGGTATCAGTATTAGGAAAATTTTATTGAATTATTTTTAGTTCTTCATTTTAGTCTCATATTCATCAGTCGTAATATCAGGTGTATAAAAAGTCATTTTTATATAATGATTTTAGCCATTAACATCATTGATATATTTTATTATTTTTATTTATATTTAGAATTACATAGATTAAAGCTATGTATGTAATAAATCATGTATCATCTTCGATGCGTCGTTGCCGTGATATTAACTTTAAATATTTTTAGCTTTATCAAGACATGCAATTCATAATTATTTGAAATTATATACCTAACACATCTACATCTGAATATAAATTTTTGAATACTATTTTTTCAATACTGAATTATAATATAAATATATTTTATTTGCACGGATTAAGGGTACAAAAGGACGGGACACAAAGTCATTAGTGATGCTCTCTTATAACATTTTCGAAGAAAATTTTCGAAATAAAATGAATTATAATTTCGATCACATTATGTGTGCCAGTGAACCCAGATAGCGTGATCAATTCATTTCTCATAGTGCCGTCTGCACGCTAGGCATGTCCGAGCAAAATTCGAAAATTGCCATGTGAAATCTGACAATTAAATGATTGAAGGCGCTAACTTTTAGTGTAGTTATAGGATAGGTTTTAAATTACGTGTACGAGTAAGCTGTTGTTTCTAATCCCATTCATAGAAGAGTATCAGGTTGTTAGAATTGATTGGGTCTATTATTTTTGGTGGGATCTCGAATAAACTTCCTCCTTTCCTATATTCACGTCGTTATAAATAGGCACCTACATTTTCTTGACAAAATCGTCATCAGAAACTAAATTTTAAAATGGTAGATAAATAAGGAATGGAAAGTCAATAAAGAGTTGAGTTTTATGAAATTACTATTACGTCTTTGCAATTATTTAAAGTGAAAATAAATTCTCAGCTATTTGGTGAATTCAACTGAACTTTACCAATATGACATTTAAATTCTTCTGTCTTTTCTGATCACTTATGTGATCAACTTTTTTGGAGACAGGTTTCTGGGGCATAAATGCTTGACTGAACTTGCCATTTCGGAATTGAAATTACAAAGTTCAAAACATTAAAGTCAAAATTTAATGGAACACAAAATTGACTTTATATCACGTAATAAAGAACGTTTTTTTACCAAATTTAAAATACAGAAAAGTTAAAAAGAAGATATTTTAGCGTATTTATTATTTTGTTCTGTTCTGGTACCTATATTTTTAGTAAATAACCTCAAATATTTTAAGAAAATAAAATATGGCCATTGTATTTATTTTTAAAGTACTACACTACACTTACACACACGTACACTTTGGTATAAATGGGATCAAAAATTAAATGCCAAATAAATAATTATAATAACTCAAAACATGGAATAACAATAAATATATTTAATACAGCTAAAATTATATAAACTCGTATGAATCTTCCGAAGGAAGGGCTCGTCGTCAACCGGCCTTCATCCATCTATCTATGGAGTACTCCAAAGCTGCCATCCATCTAGGAACACACAAAAATAAATTCATTGAAAATCTTATCCATGAAGTGTAATTACAATCGTAGACATTATAATCTATATCTATCTATTCTATATACTTATAATAAATCTGTAGAGAGGTCAATTCTGTACATGAAATATATTTCCAAAAAGATTATAATCACCCGATTAGGGATCGATACTGATGCCAAAAATGCAATTAATAAAATTATTGTCTGCCTGTCTGTCTGTATAACCGTTATAGAAACAAAAGCTACTCGACGGATTTTGACGAAACTTGGTACAATTATTTTTCATACTCCTGCGCTGGTTACAGTACACTTTTCATCACGCTACAATCAATAGGAGCAGAGCAGTGAAGGGAAATGTTAGGAAAACGGGAGAAGTTACTCCATACACACTAATCTTCGGAACTACTAGACGGATTTGATTGTTTTTTTTTTTTGTTGTGTAGCTATTAAGTCTGGACAACGTCAAGAGTTTCAACGTAACAGGTTTTCTTTAAGGCCTTTGTCAAACAGACAGGCGATAGCGAACCGAACCGAATCATGTCATATACAAATGCGAAAGCGATCCGATACTCTATGTGACAGGCTTCAAACAATTCCATACATTACAAACAAAAACGCTACGCCACGCATTCGGTTCGTATGTCAGTTTGACAAAGGCATAACAGATGATGAATTTTATTAGTAAGTTCATTGACGATTTGAAAGGCAGTAGTAATACGCTACTCAAAACTTTGAAAAGTGAGATCTATTACGTCAAACTAATACCAATAGATTATTCGTAGTTTTAACCGTTTATTAACAAAACACTCTGAAGCAATATGCAGGGGTTGTTGATCTTCCTGCTCGGCATCCCTATCAGAATAACCGATCTGGAAAGGGTTTTACAAGAACGATGACTCTCTTTCGTTAATCAAATGATCGGACATCTGATTGGGCCAGAAGACAGCTTGACATGTGACTCAGGCGTGTTTGATTGGATAATAAATATTTACAGTGTCAATGCTAATTGCAACCAAATATCTGGAAAGCAGTATGAGTTGAGCAGTATGAACCCCGTCAGGCGCATTACTTTATGTAATTTACTCGTATTTCATCAACACTGCTCTCAAAACGGTGAAGAAAAAAAAACACCGTGAGGAAACCGGCATGTCCTAGAACCAAAAATTCCAAGATATGTGACATCTACCAACCCGCACCAGGCCTGTGTCCCAGCAGTGGGAACATTATAGGCTAATGCTGATAAGTATGAGTTTGAAAATGAAATGATGATTGAATCAATAGTTGTAAATGTTTTGGGTAAGTACGACAATATTAGTAGTTACTCTACTTAAGATTGTATTATTATTGTATTAAACGAAATACGTAACGATTCAAAGAGCCTCAGTGAATTATAATAAAAGGAAAAATAATTTCTTAGTTTAGAATATAAATGGATATAAGAATAGGGGAAGACTAAAAAACGATTGATGGACTGTGTGAAGTACGTCATGACTAAAAAGAGGTGACTATGACTGATGAGATAAAGAGTACTAAAAAGTAAGGAAGAAGATTATGCTGCAAAAAATCGAAATGAAATTGAGATAGGGTGAGATAAGACGGTGAGTAAATTATAATAAATTCAGATTAGAGCCATCTTGGTGAAAATCCTTAAATGCGACTTGAACATATTGCAGGAACAAAAAAAAATTTTTCAAAAAAAATGTAACCGTCTTCAAAAACAACCACAAAAACCGGCCAAGTGCGTGTCGGGCCACGCACAGTGTAGGGTTCCGTAGTTGCCCATCAAAATACTTATGCGAATTAACTAAACTGATTCGCTGAATTTAATTTTAAAGAGAAGAAGTTTCAAAATGATTACGACGAATTTAGAACCTCCCCCTTTTTTTGAAGTAAGTTAAAAATAGTTGACGATAAAAACCTACCTATCCCCAAAAAACATACCGTAAAAACATACCTATTACAGCTGTAAAAATAAAGTTGACAAACTTACATTTGCAGTTGAAGAGCTTGTTCTCCGATACATTTTGTTTAGGAAAATATGTTATCCAAGTACATTTTATAAGTTGGTCGACTATTACTCGTAAAGTTGTAAAGCCTACTTAGTCGTGATAATTTTCTTTTAAACTTCGTTATATATACTACTATTGTGAATTTTTTCACACCCCCAAACATAACCGTTTAGCTGGTAGAGGGGGGGGACACTCGAGTCGAGCAAAATTTAGCACTTTAAAGCTTAATATTTCACAAACGATTTTTTTTATCAAAAAATTGTTAATGGAAACTATCAATATTTTTTAAAGACCTATTTAATGATACCCCACACTAAGGGGTACGCGAGAAAAAAAAAAAAAAAACATCCCCTCTTTACGTGTACAGGAGGTACCCTAAAAAAAAATATTTTACGAGATTTTATTTTACCACTTTTTCGGCACAACAAATCCGTATATTTACACCAAATTACAGCTCTCTAGTACTGTGCGTCTCTGAGCTAAACTGCGGAAAGACGGACGGACGGACGGACGGACATGGCGAAACTATAAGGGTTCCTTGTTGACTACGGAACCCTAAAAAGGGTAAAATAACCTACAAAACTTTTCTTTCGGAAGTCGGTGACTTTTTTTATAATTTTCATTGTCTTTTTTGCCACCGACTTCCGAAAGAAAAGTTTTGTACTCCTCCTTTTTTTGAAGTCAGTTAAAAAGACAATGTTTTGTCTCATGAAAATACCTACAAGTATAAATAAATAATTGAGGCCTTTTTTTTGATGATGTAGTCATTCCCAATTTAGTTAACAGAAAGGATTATAGAGTGGAACGAGTTAACGACCAATGTAATGCCTAAGGCCAGACCTAACGATGCTTTATGAAGCATCGGTTTTGTTTTTATCGAATAAAAAAAGAAAGATACGATTGTTTTAATTTGTTGCTTTGGTCTAGATTCAGAAAGCATTAGAGGAAGAAACTGGAATTTGAAGGTGTTCGAATTAAACCAAGGTGTAGATAAAAGTTATTTGACTACAAAACATGAAACAATTAATGAAGTTAATGTGATGATAGTGATGGCTACAGACAACCAAACGACAGCCGATTTTAAATAAATATCGTCTGTGGAGTAGGATTTCTTGTAATCAATTGTAGATAGGTACGTAACAATACCAATAGCCTTTTACACTGAAAGCCGATTTTACCAGAATTTGAAAAAGGCTGAACCAGCTCAGGAAAATAAAAAGTGTACAAAAAAAGAGTCTGCACTGAACCCAAATAAATTGTGATGTGAAGAATAATAAAAATCCTATTACATTATCCTATTACATTTCTATCTTCGGAGATTGAATTCTATTCTTTTCTAGGTTGAATCAATTTTCTCTGTGCCTTCGTTCGTTGAACTTGATACTCACCGCTTCCTATCCATTTCAGATTCGGTGTGGAAGTAGAAGTGTCTCTGCTTGGGTTCCGTGGGCATCACCTCGAAGGCGTATTTCTTGCCACCGGGCGCACATGTCTGTATTCTGTAGCCATGTAAACAGGCCATACCTTGAGAGAAAGAGAAAAGATTTAGAATTATAACGCAGCTATGCTGGACTCATTTGAAATTAAATTACTGCTAAGAAAAAATGTTGCACAACAAATAAGTAATGAAGAATGTCTTTGAAGATCTTACTGCCGTATTTGTATCAAGATTATTTCTATACCCGTACTGAAATAAGTTTATTGTTTTGATCGACATGAAAATTGTTCAGTTTGTAGGTATAATAAAATCATTATGGGGAAATTAGATCGCGGACGTCAACTCTCTATGGTTTTCACAAAAGCGATACACTTGTCCCTCGGGGATTCCACAAGGACGCTTGCTAGGACCGCTTTTGAATCTTATTCATAAATATTTTTATTTTATGTCATAAAAAATCTGAATTGATTCTACTTTTCAAATTAAACAGTGCTTAATAATAAACTCACCAAAAGCATTTTTGCTGTTGCCATCATTGTAGAAGTAGAGGCAAGCGTCTTTCAACACGCAATACCGTTTGGCCCAGGACTTCCACTTTGAGCCAAGTTTCATGAGATATCCGAAGCAGTCAGGCCTCGGGATTGATGATGGTGGAAGCTTCATGTTCCTCATGGTCACCTCTAACCAGCCATCACGCTGAAGAATTATATATCACTTTAGCTTTCGATATTTCAAGGCCAGTCGACGAAGGAGAAAAAATAAAGATAGAATCACTAACATAAGTAAACTCATAGAAAGTCATAGCGAGCTTCCAATTACAACTTCCTTTTCTGTATCTCCGGATGTTAAGTAAGCATGACGGTACTTTTATCGCACTTTATCTAGAAAGGGCAAAGTAGTAATTATCTTATGATTGCCAACTTCTACGACTTCCAAAAGTTCGTTGACAGAAGATAACGCCAGCAGTTGTAGAAAATGATGGCATTGAATTCAGCGCCATCTTTTTAAATAATCAAGAACTACCAAAAACTAACGTCAACTAAAATCATAACGTCAAACACGTACAGACACTAGAAATCTGTCAAACTTTCCCAATGGAATATGAGCCTTCGTTTATTGTGATAAAGATAAAAATTTATAAAAGAAAATAGACAGATTGCGGTAGGTTGCCAGCGTCTGTACCATTTCACAAAATACATTTCAGGTACCTGAAGCTCTTTTTTAACTGTATAATAAAATTTAAAATAATACACAACACAAACCTGGTTGCTAGCATCAATGGCATGTGCGAGCACTGCACGCCATCTAGCGGCCGCCTCAGAAGTGTCAGCGGCCAATTGTAACCGCACGCCTCCACCGCGATGTAATCGAAACCCATGGGGTCTGCCCGCGTCCTCTTCAGTTAGTTGATAATTCACAAGCATAAGAGCTCCCACGGGATGAATGCTCTGAAAGTAGTACAGGATGTGATCAATAGATGGCAGTGTTATAAGTATTTTTCAGTTAACGTAAAACCTCTTTAGTATGAGGTCACAACTAACAAAGATTTGTCAGCATTAAAATGTTTCCAAAATAATAATTTATAGAGTAAAATTTTGTAAAGCTATCTAACTAATGCCACAATCCACACTCTCATATTAAATATACGAAGGAACGTTGAATTGGCAAGGTGAAGCTATCGAGCAATCGTTGATATAATTAGAAAGTACTTGAACTACACTGACTTGAATGACAAGGGTCATTCAATGGTGCTGTGCAAGAAATTATAGGAAATGAAACAAAAGAAAGCAATGAATGAGAAGCTACTCATCAACATAACAGCGAAGACAAGTTAAGAGAAGATACTGAAGAAAAAGAAAATTGCTACTTACAGAATCTGTTTTATAATAGTACAGGCAGTTGTCTCTCTTGAGGACGAACCACCGACGGGTCCAGCGTGGCGGGTGATGAGGTCTGACGGGAGCTGCTCGCCAGAGATACCCTGAATATAACGCTGCTGGTCCACCTTCGTGAGCTAATGAAGCTACCACCTCGCAGGTACGGGCCACCTGGAAACAAAGTATTAGAGATTATAGATCTTTCAATAGGTGCTGATAAAGCTTTCGGTTTACAGACAAAAGATATCTCAACTGTAAGCACAGCAATTACAAGTAAAATTAAAAATATATAATTGGAAATAGTGACAATGATTGAGTACATCCCAATGGATTTATAATTTTTTTCTGCAATAGCGGTATTTGGGTTCATGCAAATTGAGTATGTCGAAAACATAATAGCAATACTAGTGCGTATCTGTAACCCAAAATCTTTAAAGTGAGCAGTAGATGAAATATTTAAGATCATGAATATAAATCTGAATGTATATTTACATCTAAATGAGAACACAAAAAAATGGGTTACGATGTAGCGTGGTTGGATTGATTTTATCAATGTTACGAATGCTATAAACGAAGCTTATACTCGTACTACCGTGATAAATAACCAAATGAACATCTGTATAACATTCTAATCGAGTATTTAACACAGTTTCTGAATAAAATCACCTATCGATCAGAATCCCAAAGACGATGATGTTTTTATAATGAAGTACTTATGCAAAGTTTCAGTAAAACTTACCTCTAATTCAAGTATTTCTGATCCAGAATGCGCAATCTTCACCACTTCTGAGTGTGTCTTATCTAATACATTGATTCCTGCAAATAAATTGATGAACATAATGCATTGCAATAAATCAATCAAGTGGATTTAGTGGGTAATAAATTTTCCAATTGAAACGAAAATGCAAGCAGGATTCCGAACCTGCAGCTTGAAGTCTTAAATCAAACTGTTTAAATGTAATGAACGTTTTCAAAATACGCACAAACAAGATTCATTATGTAGAAGATTTAACAACATTGTTCTGACACTTGTAATAACTATTTGAATTTCTGCTTGCATTCGTTTTTCTCTCTTTTGCACTATTACTTCAAAGAGCTCAACGGCTGTTCATGACTTTTTCTATTAGAAATGTCCTTTTCCTATTCGGCTGTACGATTCAGGCAAATAAATTTTCTTCTTCAAGTACATTACCATTGACAGCTATGACAATGTCTCCAACTTCTAAACCAGATGTTTCGGCGGGCGTATCGGGTTCGATCGCTGACACCACTACTGGCTTACTTCCGTGGATTCGAAAACCAAATTCTTCATTGCCACGTCTTACTACAACTGTTTTGTCGCTCTCTGTAAGAGGAAAATGGATTACTTTATTTAGCGTTTAAGAATTCTTGGAACTGCATCCGTATTATTTAATCCATATTATGTTATCATTACGTCAGTTTAATTCTGGTATGTTTCTATACAGGTTTACGGAAACATCGAAAGCTTTATCAAAAGCACTCTTAAGCCGCATACAGCAAAAACGTTTTACCATTAAGATGGTGCTCAAATATTAGCAATAATTAAATACTAAGACGAAATAATAAACCAATAATCACTTAACAATAGACTCATAGATTTGCGATACCGTGTATTTTCTTTGCGTCATTCCTGGCCTAATATTTATTTTCTTATCTAAATAGTACAATGATGTCGGCCTAGAGACGGCAATAAACTCGTTCGCCCATCTGACCATGACACACATACGTACTCTAGATGGTAAGTGCGGATCCGTCCAAATATTTGCAGAAAAACTTTCGCTTCTGGCTGATGCCCAGGAAAATGAGCCGGTGAAGTTTCATTCATACAATGCATGAGAGAATGCAATTAAAATTTCTCTATCGACATTAATATCGTTGACAACATGAGCATAATTAAATATAGAAAATAAAAAGCGTATGGAAAATAAATAGCATGAAGGAATTTTAAGTGGATCCGTTACTAGGAGGGTGTGAGTAATACCGCTAATTTAGTAAAGTTGATAGGTAGATCGACTGTTGTAATTGTTTTTATTACAAAACCATAATAGTTAATACACACAAGCTTCAAAAATATTTTTATTGCTGTAGACAATATATGTATGTATATTAGAAACACAATGTTAAAAATTATTGTGTGTACTCATTTAATTAGTCAGAAATAAAATAAAATATTTTTACCACATGGTTCTGGAGCCACAAGTCTGCTAATTTGACTTTGCCGACACCATAACATCAGCATCAGTTTGAGAATTTCCTCTAATTTCTGTCTAACACTCCCCTTGTTATTTATCATATCTTTGACTAAAACATAAAATAATGTAAAACGTAAAATAAAAAGAAATATTCGACTTCATCCATCGTATTAAACGGTCTACGAAGAACTTTACTCACATGAGTGCCCCATTCTTGCATAAAAATCCGACAGTTCAAACTGAAATTCCGAACTACACTCTTGAACTTTTGAACCGGCGGCGTTTGTCACTTTTAACTGTACGCATGGGCTGCATGAAAATTACGTCATTAACCGTCGTCTAGACGAGTTTTGCTATGTAAAATCAATACGAACGAAACATTTGTCGAACGTCAGACGTAAAAATATCATCTGGCCGCAGTAACGTGTCGTCAACAACTGAATACTGACGTTCAAATACGCTACGAGAATTAATTTTAGTCCGCAACAGTTCGGTCACTTTTGAATCTGAAACGATCATGTACCTTTCACTGACTGAAACTAAAATTGATCGAGTGACTCATCGGAACAATCCATTTAAATTTATTACTTTCATGTCAAGGTCTCCAAAATTAACGAAAATTACACGGATATGTATTATGACGACATTGGCAACCAATTTTTTTCTGTGCCAATGGTAAAGATGAACTAAAGAATTCAGGGGACATTCTTAAAATAATAGGTGATGCTATTTTAAATGTGAGAGAACTAGGAATAGTTTGAAACGTCACGCTTCCGAAGTGGACTGGTTAACTATTTGTTATTAATAGTGACGCAATACGGTACCTGTTTTATAATAGCCATCGTGGAATGAAGGGATATAGACGGATAACGGATATAGACGGTAAACGCGATCATGAAACTAGCTTCTTGATGTTCTGACTGAATAGCGCCTATAAAAAAATACGACGTACCTTGTTTATTACCTATATTGCTAATAGGTGGTTTTTAGTTATGGTGCAAAATTGAGGCTATAAAAATGTTTACTTATCAACAATGTCTAAAATGTAAGACGGGTGTTTTTATTTCGTCTTGGTGAAATACAAAAATAAACAACTATTTGTCTAAAGAACAGCATCCATTAGCATTTTTTAAAACCAACGAATAATGCTGTACATGGCTTTATAATCTCTGTGGTGGAAATGGAACATTCTAATAAATATACGAGTGAGCTATTTTTGTAATTTTGACCTTTTTACCACCTCTTTTCTATAAGCGGGTGGGTTTTTTTTTTATTTGGCGTTCCAAGGAATTTGAGTTGTCTTTTATCTATTATGATTTTAAAACTTTTATGGTAGTACTAGCATTTGTCAGTTTGCCAAAAATTTTACCAAAACTGTTGTCAGCCTGGCGCCGGTTCAACTCTATGCAGGCTCGCCGGTGCACTAGCCTGTGCGTCAGCGCTACATATCTCTTGTTGAACTCTGATTCCGATTCTGTTGGGTCTTCTTGACCAGCATCTGATCCAGTATCCAGTACATCTGTGGATGAAGAAATATAGAGTTTAGTCTTACGACAAATAATTTGGGAAATTGCATTAGTTGGGGTAAATACGTAGCTCATCTAATTCATTATATTCGTTCCCTGTCTTAATTCACTCTGAAGATCATTTTAACCAAAAAATTCAATTGATTGTATGCTAAGTGCAACCCGATTTGCGGGTAAAACTAGCAGATTTTTCTAACATCGTTTTTTTTTTGGTAAGGTAGCATGTCTGAACTTCAGCCGTGTTTAAATTGCAATATAGAACAAATTCCTTTGCAGTGTCATCTCGATCACAGATTGATGTAATCGGTATTTCAAGTCTCCTATTTATTTCAAATGAAGTCATCGAGCTGAATTTGTTTTTTATCCGATGATTAAGTGATTTGGGCTGCTCTCAATATAATCTTTGTTGACGAAAACTATTTTTACACCTGTTATGTGACGGTGACACCTAGTTATTGGATGATTACATAGTCAGCAACATGATTTCATTTTTTTTGCCTACTGTTTATTTTAGACTGAACATGACGTTTGTAACACGCTCAGAAAAATATTGAATACGCAAAAAATGTTGTGATTGGTAGAATAAATAATATCAACAGCCAATCACATCACTTGACTTGCCTTAAAGAGATGATTTGACTTGACTTGCCTGACTGAGAACCGGAAAATATAATTATAGTTATTATATTTACTTTAATATAATATAAATAGTAGGTTTACCTGGTGGAATTCTAGTCCAGTGATCATTATTTTCGGAGAGCATGATCCAGTTTCCGCACCACCAGGGGGCGGCATAGATTCCTTTTTCGTCACGAGCTCCTTCAGCACCTTCTGAACTTCCAGAACATTCTTCGTGTTCTGTCAAAAAGTATCTTTTTTAATGGCAACATATTTTTACGTGCGTGCAAAGACATTTTGGCGCGTGGCTAAAATTGGAATTAGCCCTTCTGTTTTCACGAAAGAATTTCACTAATCGTGTATAGTTATAAGCTATAAGAATATTTTGTTACTAGAATTGTAAAGTCGAGAGGTCGTTGTAAGTAAACTTTTGTAAAATTCAATGAAATAAATAGAAATAAAATCCAAAATATTGAAAAACAATGTGTCGGTATTCGTTTCAATGCGTTATGGCCACGCGCTAAAACATACTTGTAATCTTATAATTAATGTCTGCGTAATTTTTTTTTACTGTTATTTTAATTAATGTAGAAAAATATAAGGACCCAATTAATACGTCATATATTATAATCATCTACCCCCTTATTAATAAAACGAAAAGTAAAGTTACGCCAAGGTAATCCCTAACGGGCACGCCGCAATCGCGGCGGTAAGACCCCTCTTTGAGGAGTGGCTGGAGAGACGTCACGGCGTCCTGACCTATCGGATGACGCAGGTCCTCACCGGACATGGAAGTTTCGGGAGGTACCTGTGTCGGATAGGGAGGGAAGAGACGCCCGGGTGTCTCCACTGCAAAGATCGCCCGGAGAACACGGTGGAGCATACGGTGCAGGACTGCCCCGCTTGGGCAGAGCACCGCCGTGTCCTCACGGAGGCGATTGGATTTAAGTCACGTGACTATTTTTTTTGTACTCCTGACAGAAAACCCTTTCATTTGATATTCCATATCATAGGGGTGCATTTCAAATAGCCTGTCTGCCATCTTGGACGTACGCCATACTGGATTTAAGTCACGTGACAATTTTTTTCGTATTCCTGACAGCAAACCCTTTCATTTGATACCTATATCATGGAGGTAGATTTCAAACAGCCAGTCCGCCATCTTATGGAGGGCGCCGTATTGGATTTGTTATAACGTTTCTTAGCTAGTCTTGAATTGTCATCAGAACTCAGAGCGTGTGCAAAATTTCAACCTGCTAACTTATCGGGAAGTGCCTCAAAATTGAGTTACAAAAGTCCAACCGGAACGATAAACAAACAAGAAAAGTGAGTTTATTAAAACGTGGGAAAAAAAACGTGGGAAAATGTATGCTTAGTATGAAGATTATCCTGGGTGTAACTTTAGTGCACGTTTATTAATAAGGGGGTAAATGTATAAAAAAAAAACCTACAAAAACATTCGAACTTTCAGATGTATATATTAAAAAAAAAAAACTACGAACTCACCATCTGGATCTACACTCGCACTGGATCCGCCAAGTTTGTCCAGACTGTTACCAGCAGACCTTGCTATACGGGTGTCCTGAGGTTTTTCACTCGTCGCATATTCTTCCTTACCTCTTTCTTCCGACTGGTCAAAAATAAAAATAAAATTCCAAAAAAGTTCCAGACATAGAGAATTATAGCTTAAAAAATAAATAAAACCTTCAAAATAATCCTTCTTTTATAAGCCGTAAATGTTTATTTTCTATAATGTCATTTATTTTGACAACGAACATTTCGTTTTCTTGCAAAAAAATTGCATTTCATTTGTCGAGGAAAAATGTTCATTGTATTATTGTTGTGTTTTTATATGAATTTAAATGTATTTGTTTGTGCAAACGAAGAGGGGTTTGATGATATTTTGAGTCCAACGTCATCGACATTTTCTTTAGTTACAAAATCAGAAGAGCAATCTCGAGAATCAACGTTTGGAGTACCAGATGATAAATGGTTAGTAAATGCTTTACAAGATATTGCATACTTTTTGAGGAACCACAAATTCAATGAATGGGACCGACGAAAATATTCAACGAAACCAAAAAACATTTCCATTGGCTTTTATAATTCGTTTCCTGATCCAAGTCTTAAGTCTCTTCACTGGAAAGTCTATAAAAACTGCTACAAAGATTTTTACCAATGCGTTAAATATTTACACAGCGTGATTGAAACTGCGCCTTTTACTAGAAGAGATGATATTATTACAAAGTTGAATAGAAAGCATAACATAAGTAAAATTCCAATTACTGAGTTAGACAATGACTGTAAGAAAGCTCTGTTGTATGCAGAAAAAACTGGCCTTCCATTTGACGAACCGATAGAAAAGTTTCAATGGCGAACATCTGCGTCTTATTTCATATGTTGGTACACAATGTTAAGACTTCCTGCATTATCAATGTTGGGAGAATCTTGTGATAATTTCGCCAATTGCTTGGACCCGACCTTTGGATACCGAAACCATGACCCTCGTTCTGATGATAAATTTTCTTTTGCTTGTGCGTTATATAGCTTCTGTCCTGACCCTTGCTGTCCCTTGAAACATGTGGAAACAATCTCCAAGTGTTATGCCAGTAAAAGAAATCCCTGTTTTACCGAGAATGCTGAAAATTCGGATATAAAGTACCGGCAATGTCGATTCGATCTAAATGACAATCAAAACTTGGAAGGCATTATTGCCAATAAATGGAATATTTCTTGCCATTGTAAAGAAAAAGGGTTTGAATGGAAATCTCAGTTTGGAATGTGCGTGGATGTCAACGAATGTACGGCTGGTAAACACAGTTGTCATAGTGTAACGGAGAATTGCATAAACCTACCTGGAACGTACAAATGTATTTGCAGATGGGGTTATGCATACGACGTTGTTAAAAAGAGATGTGCTAAAAAGGATCTTCTTACTAAGTCAAATAGGAAAAAACTCGATAGCGAAGTAGGTTTTCTGGATAATTTGAAATGTTTTTTAGAATACATAGGATTTTGAAAAGTCTCTTTTTACCTTTGCTCGAACGTCCTGTCTGCTTCGATAGTAGTGTCGTGATTTGTCCTCAGATCGATATCGTTTGTCTAATTTCTTGTATAATCGAGCTCCACTTGCGTGTTTCTTGTTGGTTGCGCAAGATGGAGAGTCAGCAAAACCAGCGGGTGCTGGTACTATGTCTGGTGTTGCGTCGGCGTAGGACTCCTTAGAAATAATGGGCATTGTTAGCTGTGTTGTAAAATAAATATTTATTTTAGAAATTAATTGTTAAAAATTGAGTATTGGGCAATTGAGTAGGGATATCATTGTAGTCAAGAAAAACAGTATTTTTTAAGTATGGGACATAAGATAAGGTCAGCATAATGATGATGATGAAATTATTTAAAAAAAAAAGTTTGTTATTTGATCGCCTTGTAATTTATTTCTATTACATAGGCCGGGCAAAGTGATATAAGGTTTTTCATTTGTAATTGTTGTAGTATATTAGTATTTGGCATTTACAGTATTTTTTACTATTACTTGTAAGTTCTATGTAATCCATAGAACTTACAAGTAACTGTTAAAATGTTAACAGGCGTGATGTTAGGTACGTTACATTTGTTGTAAAAATCGTCACTTACATCAGTATGAGACGTCCTCGAAGCCACACTGTCATGTTCATGGGCCGCAGTTACGATATGGACTTCTTTGCCACAGTGCAAGCAATGTGCTTTAGACTCTCCATCAGCCCCAACCAAGCTGTGCTCCGTTTGCTCTGAATAAAACACTGAATCTGATCCAGGTGATACGGAGCGCAGAGATTCTGCTGACGCGGCTTTTGCGAACTTTCCGTCTGAAGTAATTGTGGTATTTGTAAGCAAGTGTCGCAAAATGAAACATATTTTTTAAATATTTATGTACTGTTGATTTCTCCAACGCAAGATTATTTTGTCCGTAGAATAATTTCTATACAAAAAATTGTGCCGCTGTCAATTGAATTCACCGGTCAAAAAAAAATGACGTTGGAAAAACCAGCCTTTTTACTATAATATTTACCTTTATCTGGTTTTCGGTTATTTCGAGGAGATGTAGTGGGACTTTTTACGTATCGAAGAGGAGTTAATCTAGACCCAGCACTGGTGAGAGTCCTAGTAGTTTCTACATCTTCTGCTTCTAAAGAACTCATGTGAGGTACCGTTGGAATCGATTGTTTTCTTCGTGGTAAACTACCGGGAAGTGATATGCTTTCGTTCGAGCCACTTTTCCGTCGAGGTCTGAAAATAAAACCGCCTTAGTTGTGGTCTCATGCTGATTTAAAGGAGAATGGGCAAAAATGTATGAAGCCTGGTCCTCGACCCAATAGCCATAATAAATATATCATTGGATAGGTCTTTTTACAAGGATTAATGATAACCGATTCGCTTGTCTCCATTTGCTGTCGGAACAGAGTTATTTTGTGTTAAGTATTTAATATATTTTTTTGATTCTTTTTCGTTTTTGTTTGATTTTGTTAAGATAATGGTTATATTATATCGTTGTCTTACATAGAATCATGTCTGTTGATTAATAGGTAGTAAAACTTTTTGAAGAAAAGGAACCGACTTGAAAACCATACATGGAAAAGTGGAAAATAACTTTTCTTTCGGAAGTCCCGTGACCCCGGCTGGCTTTTGCCCTCTAAAGGGGGGGCCCCGTCATTGTGCAGACACTCTTTGAGGCGTGCGAGGAACTCAACGCACCGTAGCGGAGTGCATAGCCTAGCGAATGATTGCATTTTTTTTTTTTTTTTTTAGCGTGGTAAAATCATCAAATGAGTCCTCCAACCCCGGGCAGGGCGGGGGGGCTGTCAGACTTCTACTGACTAAAATCCACGGTGTCCTTCATAGCCTGTTATGTTCCGGGGTCACGGTAAGGGAATAATCCCGCGACCCCGGCAGGCTTTGGCCCTCTGAGAGGGGGGCCCCGTCATTATGCTGACGCTCTTTGAGGCGCGCGTGGGACACAACGCGCCGTCGACCCGGGCATGGTCCTTGGTCGGGCAGCGAGTTGCCCTTTACTCGCTGCCCGCATGCCCGCGCCTACGGTGGCCGGAGATCGTCTCGCGACGTCCGTCGCCGTGGGCGTCCTACACCGCGGTTGGGGCGGAGGGAGGACTCTGTCCTCTCTCGCTCGCGGCGCGCCTCCTCCTTCGCGAGCATTACTGCTTCGCAGAAGGAGGCGACCGCTTCCCACTCCGTCTCGCCCCGCAGCATGGCCGCAACCAATGCCGGGCGCGAGAGGTCTCCGCCTATCGCAGCCGTGAGGACACGTCGGTGCACTGCCCAAGCTGGGCAGTCCTGCACCGTATGCTCCACCGTGTCCTCCGGGCGATCTTCGCAGTGGTGACACCCAGACGTTTCCTCCTTCCGCATTAGACACAGGTACCTCCCGAAGCACCCGTGCCCAGCGAATGATTGCATGCCGTAAAAAAATGGAACTAAAAACCTACTGACATTAAAAAAAAGTAAGCCACGAATATCACGCCTCCGAAGTCGCGGGTAACTGCTAGTATAGAGTAAACAGCTGCGGAACGTCGTCTCACACACAGAACGATACAACGACACTACTACTATCATATTACGATATATTATGCATGAACACACAATATACAGGGTGTTTGGTGCATCGTGTGCCAAATTGAAATGGTCGATAAAAGGGGTCATCTGCTATCTTTCAGACCCCTTAACACCCCTCATGCCCTGTGGATTTTTTTTAATCGACTTTTCATTGTTTTACTAAAAAAGGCCCAAAAACATTACAATAAAATTTCCGTTTTAAATATGGGGTAGACTTTGAATTTGAATTTTATTTCGATGTGTATTGTTTAATTAAAGTACTTTTAAATACAAAATTAGTGACATTAGTCACCTAGTTTTTTTTTAGGGTTCCGTAGTCAACAAGGAACCCTTATAGTTTCGCCATGTCCGTCCGTCCGTCCGTCCGTCCGTCCGTCCGTCCGTCTGTCCGCAGTTTAGCTCAGAGACGCACAGTACTAGAGAGCTGTAATTTGGTGTAAATATAAGGATTTGCTGTGCCGAAAAAGTGGTAAAATAAAATCTCGTAAAATATTTTTTTTTAGGGTACCTCCTGTACACGTAAAGTGGGAATGTTTTTTTTCTTTCTCGCGTACCCCTTAGTGTGGGGTATCATTAAATAGGTCTTTAAAAAATAATGTGAGTTTCCATTAAAAATTTTTTGATAAAAAAATTCGTTTGTGAAATATTAAGCTTTAAAGTGTTAAATTTTGCTCGACTCGAGTGTCCCCCCCCTCTACCAGCTAAACGGTTATGTTTGGGGGTGTGAAAAAATTCACAATAGTAGCATATATAACGAAATTTAAAAGAAAATTATCATGGCTAAGTAGGCTTTACAACTTTACGAGTAATAGTCGACCAACTTATAAAATGTACTTGGATATCATATTTTCTTAAACAAAATGTATCGGAGAACATGCTCTTCAACTGCAAAAGTAAGTTTGTCAACTTTATTTTTACAGCTTTTATAGGTATGTTTTTTGGGGATAGGTAAGTTTTTATCATCAAGTATTTTTAACTAACTTCAAAAAAAGGAGGAGGTTCTAAATTCGTCGTAATCTTTTTTTTTTATGTATTATCCCCGATTTCTCTAAGACTCCTGGACCGATTTTGAAAATTCTTTTTTTTATTTTAAATTCAGCGAATCAGTTTAGTTGGTTCGCATAAGTATTTTGATGGGCAACTACGGAACCCTACACTGTGCGTGGCCCGACACGCACTTGGCCGGTTTTTTTTAATTCACTCGCAAAGGTAAAACATAAATTAAAGCTGTACATGTTACAGCTGTTTATTCATGTCTACAAAAAAAAAAACCGGAAGCGACCGGATTTTTAAACAATACACATCGATATAAAATTAAAATTTAAAGTCTGCGCCCCATATTTAAAAAGAAAATTGTATTTGAATGTAAAATTTGGGTCTTTAGTAAAACAATAAAAAGTCGATTAAAAAAAATCCACAGGGCATGAGGAGGGGTGTTAAGGGGTCTGAAAGGATAGCAGATGACTCCTTCTGTCGACCATTTCAATTTGGCACACGATGCACCAAATAGCCTGTATTTCTCGTTTTAAATAATGTTATTTACATTGTTATTTTTCATTCTTTCAACCATGATGGGTACGTAATATTGTATCTTGTAATTATGAGATCAACTAACTTTGCCCAAGTAACACAAACTTGTCTAGAAACGTACTACTAGATAGCTTATAGAATTAAATTGAACTGTCTACCATAAGAATAAAATATCTATAAGCAATCTTCTAGAACGCTTATAGACAGAGTTTAGTAAAAGTGGGCACATTCTTGTACCCTCTCTTAAGAATGAGTTAAGAAACCATGACTAGATAGAGTTCAGATCAAATTGACTTAAGAGATGTTTCTAGTGTCTCTCTAAACCGTTTATAGACCGCACGTTTATCTAGAAGCGTACTAGTAGATAGTTTATAGATAGAGTTAAGACCTTTAAAGGAATCATTGCTCGTCAAGTTTTAAAACCAAAGTGTCGCTTAACTTCAAACTCGGATAAATCCAATTCTGAGATTTTTTAAGATTTTGGTGTCAAACGAAAGGGAAAAAGAAATGCTTTTAATTTTTTTTATCAGTTCTGTATAAATCCGCACGGTTCTTGAGAAATAAACCGTCAAAGTTATAAAATTTTGTCTAAGTCAGATAGATCCATGAGACAGTTTTTTTCAAATGTAGTTAAGTCCATGGGTGCCAATCAGGTAATTGGGCCATTATTTTTTTCCAGGGCCCATAATCGGTCTCTCAAGAACAGAGCCTACTAAATTAAAAAAAAACTATGATTACTGAAATAAAATCGCTATTGGTAGAAACGTAATTATAATATCTCTCTAAAAAGACAAAAACATTAGTGGAAAATGTTATAATTTGACGTAAATCATGGTAACTCAGCTGCTTTTCGCGGTAACTCAGTCGTATTTCATACAAAATCCGGCTGTCCCAACAAGCAACTCGCTTCAAATACATTGACATTACATTAAAATTCTTCACGGTACTATAAAATGAAAATATCTAAGAAAATTAAATTAAGTATGAACTTTATTAACAGGCTCATAAATTTATCTTTTCTTTGACCGTGTATTATTTACGAAATATTTCTTGTCTTGTCCCTGTTGAAGAAAGAAAACGTAAGTACCCTATGTTACCAAGCAAAAGTGATCCTTAAATTCGACTTTTTTTGTGTATTTTCGACTAATTTCTTTTGATTTAATGTAAATTCCTGGTGGGGTAAGGCGGGTGTTCGTGGCTTTGACGCTGGCCGCGTCAGTCGAGCTCGAGTTGTCCGAAGAGGCGCGAGTGTTTATTGTGCGACCGCTGAGTTACCAACAGCAAACGGTAAGTTTTTTAGATATTTGATTGTTTTTTTATTGCGTTTTATATTAGAATAAGTAAATATTTGAATGCCCTCAAAAATATTAGGTAATTTATTATCATATGATCCTAATGCTAGAATAAACGTTATTTTTACAACTGCGTTACCACTACACTGCGTTACCACGAGAAGTAACGCAGTTGTAGGTGCAGTAACGCAGTTGTAAAGTAAACAGTTTTTTAAGTGTATTTATCTTTTTTACAGTTATTTTGTTACAGTATATTATTTTCAATTTAGTGGCGTAAACACCAGTAGAATAACAACGGGTTTTACGGAAAAAATCAAACAGGACCCTGTAAAAAATACTGAAGCTAAAAGAAAACATCTTCAGAAATATCATGATACTAAAAAACGTGTAAAGCATATGACAAAGAGAGAAAATGAATCTGCAAAGCTTAAATGGATGGTGGCAAACAAAAGACATCGAGAACGTCAGAAAAGAGTGCAAGTTATTCTAGATAATACGCCGGCTTCAACACCACGATCAGGAACTGCAGTTTCTCCAAGGTCAAGACAAGAAACCGTGACTTTCAAAAAAAATAAAGAGCAAAAGAAGTATATCTGCTTGATACAATGAAGTTTTTTTTCATTTTTTTCAAGAGAAAAGAGAGAATCCTATCGAGAGTTGCTCATACTCTCATTTCACCAAGCATAGACCATTCTACGTAAAACCCCCACCAATTGATGGCAGAGATACATGTCAATGTAAAACGCATACCAATACACAATAATGTGTGCTAAATGCTCTTACTTGGTTGGACAAGTAACGCAGTAGTTGGCTCCTGCGTTACTTGTCCCTCTTTTTCTGAATACGATAAGAGCAATAAAGCTTAAATATAATTTTAAACCAGCACAAATTTTATATTTTTTTGTTTATCTACCATATTTCAACCTATATTGTAAAGATTGAGCCTTAATTGCTACTATTAAGGCATATTTTGAGAAAATACAGTAGCTTAAATTAAAGTAACGTAACGCAGTGGTAAACTTAATTAGAAAATAACATATTAGACTGAGATGATCGTGATTTTACATTATAAGATTATTGTAATTCTTGTCTAAGTTTATGTCTGAAAGGTTTTTAAAATTGAGGTAAAAGTTCCTACCAATAAAACTGATTAGTTTAAGTAAGTAACACAGTTGTTGTTTTTCTACTCCTTTCCTTGTATTAACATCAAACAAAACAATAAATACTAAAAAATCATCGCTGCTAATGACTGTACTGTTTACTTCAAATATTGATAAAACTAAATTAACATAAAAAAATTAAAGAAAACGAATTTGTTAAAAAATATTTTTTACGACATAGTAAGTCAGTTTGGGCCCTGGAAAAAAATAATGGCCCAATTGCATTTTTTCAACATGGCCGTCAGTCAACGTAACTCTGCGACAGCAACACCATACATTCACACGCTGATTTTTTTCAAAGATAGATAAATCGCATTCCATTCTACCAAATGAAGGTAAATCCAATCTAAATATTGAATTTTTGAAAGGATGAGTGATTTAAATACTGAATTGGCTAAACAGGATCGTTTCCTTCAATAGTGTTGCCATATTAAAATAAAAACTGTGTTTTAATTCATGAAAATAAGACTTTTATCACTTTTTTTTGAATATCCCGTAACGGGGTAAAGTGGATTTATCCGAGTTTGAAGTTAAGCGACATGATCTTAAGACTAACAACTTTAAGTAACATTTTACTAGTGACGCATAATGGCGTGGAACTTACAAGAGTTATTTTACTTAATAATATTTGCATCATGGCGTAACAAATGTATTACTTTTTATTAATTTGTGTTTTAATAATGGGTAAATAAGCAAATCAATATGCGATTGAAATTCTATCGTTGAATATTATGTAAAACTCTTGTAAAATAAGAGCGCCCGCTGTAAATGTAAGATTTAACATTTTTTTTTCAAAATATGAATATTATTTGGTATAAGCAAATTTTCGAATTTACATTTTAATGCTTAAAATACTCATTTTATTTAAAATATATCGAATGTCTAATTAGACATGAATTAATGATAAAAACCATTAAAATACGTAACAAAAATTATTTGAAGCAAAAAATAGGCAATAAAAATGGCGTCCAGATAAAATTTACTAGAAAACCGATTTCTATAGAACAAACAGTCTAGAGATTTTTTTGTAGTATGGCTCTAGAATAATTTTACTTACTACATACTAAACTATCTAGTGAGAGAATAAACAGATTTAAGAGTGGTTTAAAATTATCTAGTAACTGTCACTCTGTATTCCTTTTTAACTTGTCACAGTGTTTCTAGACGTTCTTCAGTGAATAGGTAATTTCATGTGTTGTGAACGTAAGACCATTTTATGCAGTAACAAACCAATATAATTATTAATCAATACAAGAGGGTACCCGAGTAAAAAGTATTTCTGATTTAATTAAGTATAAACAATGTGAGAAATAATAATTATAATTGTAATTACATTAATACCCTTTCATTTGACCCACATCATTGGGGTGGATTTCAAACAGCCAGTCCGCCATCTTGAATTTAAGTCACCTGACTATTTTTTTCGTATTCCTGACAGCAAACCTTTTCATTTGATACGCATATCATGGGGGTGGATTTTAAATAGCCTGTCCGCCATATTGGATTTAAGTCACGTGACAATTTTTTTTTCGTATTCTTGACAGCAAACCCTTTCATTTGATACCCACAAACCCACATCATTGGGGTGGATTTCAAACAGCCAGTCCACCATCTTGAATTTAAGTCACGTGACCATTTTTTTCGTATCCCTGACAGCAAACCCTTTCATTTGATACCCATATTATGGGGGTGTATTTTAAATAGCCTGTCCGCCATATTGGATTTAAGTCATGTGATTTTTTTTTCATACTCTTGACAGCAAACCTTTTCATTTTTGATACCAATATATCATCAACAATTTTCTACGTTTTGGAGGAAGTTACTAGGAAGTTTCGATTCTTCTTCGGTCGACTCTTCTTCATTTTTCTTTCTTTTTAAATACTTGCGGATTTTTCGACGAAAACCACCAGATCTTTTAATTTGTATCATCTCCTCCATTGCATAAACTCATCCAATTTAAATTTCTAGTGCAAATGCACTTAACTAAGCCACTTTTAAGGATAAAAACTCTAAAAACACGACTTCTCTATCAGTTTTCTAGACAAACTTAAAAATATCTAGTAAAGTATTTTATCTAGACTGAAGTATCTATAGAAAAAAAAGATAAGAGTACCATTAGCTAAAATAGAATATCTGTAGAAAGTTTTGTCTTCAAATATATCGTTTTATCTATAAAACCACTTCAAAATAGGTACCTTTAGGCTTTTTTAACTACACACATCAAAAGTGTCTAGGGATCAAGCATTTTTATGCGGATTTCTTGAGATTGAGATGTGGCTTTGTAATAAATTTATGATTTTATAAATTTATATGGATCCTTTTTGGTGCATTTCATAATTTGAATCAGGAACTGTAAATCAAATTCGAGTAAAAGATGAAAATCAGCTGTCAATATTTTCCCTATAAAAACATACAACGCATTGAAGACATTATTAGTGCTACTGTTTCCCTACTACTGATTAAAACCAACGTTATTATGGAGCGGCGACGTCATTTAAGCAGGGAAGAAATGCTCAGAGCCGTGGGAATGATAGAAGCTGGTTCCCGGCAACGTACTGTGGCTTTAGCTCTGAATACAAGTCACCCAAGTAACACAGTCTGGAAGTTTTAAAACCAATCTGTCTATAGACTGTCTATTCAGGGTTAATCTTTAGATACGGGCTTTCTAAAGATGGGTTTGATAAAGAACATTTAATCTTATAGAGTTTTTTATCTAAAGCTTTATTATTTTAAGAGCATTTGTTCTATAGAACACTTATTTTAAGTACGTTTATAGTTATAACGAATGTTTCTAGATAAAATGCTCTACAAATAGTTAAAAAAGCCTAAAGGTACCTATTTTGAAGTAGTTTTATAGATAAAACGATATATTTGAAGACAAAACTTTCTACAGATATTCTATTTTAGCTAATGGTACTCTTATCTTTTTTTTCTACAGATACTTCAGTCTAGATAAAATACTTTACTAGATATTTTTAAGTTTGTCTAGAAAACTGATAGAGAAGTCGTGTTTTTAGAGTTTTTATCCTTAAAAGTGGCTCAGTTAAGTGCATTTGCACTAGAAATTTAAATTGGATGAGTTTATGCAATGGAAAAGATGAAACAAATTAAAAGATCTGGTGGTTTTCGTCGAAAAATCCGCAAGCTTGTATTTAAAAAGAAAGAAAAATGAAGAAGAGACGACCGAAGAAGAATCGAAACTTCCTAGTAACTTCCTCCAAAACGTAGAAAATTGTTGATGATATATGGGTATCAAAAATGAAAAGGTTTGCTGTCAAGAGTACGAAAAAAAAATCACATGACTTAAATCCAATATCCGCGATATTGGATTTAAGTCATGTGATTTTTTTAAAATACACCCCCATAATATGGGTATCAAATGAAAGGGTTTGCTGTCAGGGTTACGAAAAAAATGGTCACGTGACTTAAATCCAAGATGGCGGACTGGCTGTTTGAAATTCACCCCTATGATATGGGTATGGGTATTAAATAAAAAGGTTTGCTGTCAGGAATACGAAAAAAATAGTCACGTGTCTTAAATCCAATATGGCGGACGTCCAAGATGGCGGACAGGCTATTTGAAATGCACCCAAATGATATGGGTATCAAATGAAAGGGTTTGCTGTCAGAAATAGAAAAAATAGTCACGTGACTTAAATTTAAAATGGCAGACTGGCTGTTTGAAATCCACCCCAATGTTGTGGGTATCAAATGAAAGGGTTTGCTGTCAAGAATACGAAAAAAATTGTCACGTGACTTAAATCCAATATGGCGGACAGGCTATTTAAAATCCACCCCCATGATATGCGTATCAAATGAAAAGGTTTGCTGTCAGGAATACGAAAAAAATAGTCAGGTGACTTAAATTCAAGATGGCGGACTGGGTGTTTGAAATCCACCCCAATGATGTGGGTATCAAATGAAAGGGTATTAATGTAATTACAATTATAATTATTATTTCTCACATTGTTTATACTTAAATAAATCAGAAATACTTTTTACTCGGGTACCCTCTTGTATTGATTAATTATATTGGTTTGTTACTGCATAAAATGGTCTTACGTTCACAACACATGAAATTACCTATAATATTCACTGAAGAACGTCTAGAAATACTGTGACAAGATAAAAAGGAATACAGAGTGACAGTTACTAGATAATTTTAAACCACTCTTAAATCTGTTTATTCTCTCACTAGATAGTTTAGTATGTAGTAAGTAAAATTATTCTAGAGCCATACTACAAAGAAATCTCTAGACTGTTTGTTCTATAGAAATCGGTTTTCTAGTAAATTTTATCTGGACGCCATTTTTATTGCCTATTTTTTGCTTCAAATAATTTTTGTTACGTATTTTAATGTTTTTATCATTAAATTATGTCTAATTAGACATTTCATATGTTTTAAATGGCTATATTTTAAATAAAATGAGTATTTTAAGCATTAAAATGTAAATTCTAAAATTTGCATATACCAAATAATATTCATATTTTGAAAAAAAAATGTTAAATCTTACATTTACAGCGGGCGCTCTTATTTTACAAGAGTTTTACACAATATTCAACGATAGAATTTCAATCGCATATTGATTTGCTTATTTAATCATTATTAAAACACAAATTAATAAAAAGTAATACATTTGTTACGCCATGATGCAAATATTATTAAGTAAAATAACTCTTGTAAGTTCCACGCCATTATGCGTCACTAGTAAAATGTTACTTAAAGTTGTTAGTCTTAAGATAATTTGGTTTTAAAACTTGACGAGCAATGATTCCTTTAAAGGTCTTAACTCTATCTATAAACTATCTACTAGTACGCTACTAGATAAACGTGCGGTCTATAAACGGTTTAGAGAGACACTAGAAACATCTCTTAAGTCAATTTGATCTGAACTCTATCTAGTCATGTTTTCTTAACTCATTCTTAAGAGAGGGTACAAGAATGTGCCCACTTTTACTAAACTCTGTCTATAAGCGTTCTAGAAGATTGCTTATAGATATTTTATTCTTATGGTAGACAATTCAATTTAATTCTATAAGCTATCTAGTAGTACGTTTCTAGACACGTTTGTGTTACTTGGGCAGAGTGTTATCAGTCGACTTTGGACACGTTACCGAAGCACTGGTACCGTGGCTGAGCGCCATGGAGGACGGTATCGCTGCACCACACGGAGACAAGACCGATACATTCAAATCTTAACTCGAAGAGCTCCAACAATAACCGCCATGATGTTAGCCGTGAGGCTTCATCACTCTTCAGGGAACTTAATTAGCGACCAAACAGTCAGAAACCGCTTGCATGAAGTGAACCTTCATTCCCGAAGACCGCTACGGGTACCACCTATAGCAATGCACAATCGTAGGATTCGATATCAATGGGCTCTTGAACACAGAAATTGGGCAGAAGAACAATGGCGTTTCGTGTGCTTTTCTGATGAGTCTCGTTTTGGTATGAGACCGGATACAAGACGTATACGACACTGGAGAACCCCTGGACGCCAACAGCGATTAAAATCCTGCCAGGAAGTCCATCCTTATAGTGGTGGAACCATCATGGTATGGGCGGGTATTTGGATCGGCGGAAGAACTGAGTTGATTTGGATCAGAGGCAACCTCAACGCTCAAATTTATGCTGAGACGATTGTATCAGACGTCATCGTTCCTCTACAAGTGCAAATCGGTCCCTTATTTCAGTTAATGCATGATAATGCACGACCGCACACCGCAAGAGTTGTAAGACAGACTCGCCGCAGCTAACATCAATGTCCTGCCCTGGCCTGCTCAGTCGCCAGACTTGAACCCGATTGAGCATGCATGGGATATGCTACAGAGAAGAGCTCTGCCGAATATGGAGGGTATCCAGTCGCAAGAAGACCTTTTTTTGTTGTTGCAACGAACATGGGCGGCCATTCCACAGCGTGATTTGGATGAACTCATTTTGAGTATGCCAAACCGATGTTCTTGTGTTGTTAGTGTTCGCGGTAGAAACACGGATTATTAATTGTTTAAGTTACCCAATAAAATTTTAAAGAAAACTGTTATTTCAGTCTTTTTTTCGAACTTTAATGTTAGTGGTTCAAATGTCAAAAATCCCTTTATTAGGAAAATGGCTCTTTATGAATGCAAAGGTGACTTGGTTTATCGTTACTGTGACAAACGATAACACTTTATTTGATGAATCCTTAAAGAACATTTTAATTAATATCAATCAGGAGAAAAGTTATTGCAAAAATATATGTTGATCCCTAGACACTTTTGATGTGTGTAGTTGAGATAATCAACAACAAAAATCTTCATAAAATCGGCGTCTTTGAAAATCTACAATCCTATTAAGCAAAACGGATCTATGTAAGCAACTTCACGAGATACTTATCCATTATTGTTATATACTAAAACCTTCCCCAGAATGTAACAAACACTTTTCTGAATACTGCATCAAAATCGGTTCAGCCAAACGCGAGATAATTGCGGACAAACATGCAATCGTCCCTGAAAATCTACGATCCAAGTAAGCAAAACGGATCCACGCGGGCAACGTCACGGGATATCTATTATTGATATATACTAAAACCTTCTCCAGAATTTAATGAACACTTTCCTGAAAACTGCATCAAAATCGGTTCAGCCAAACGCGAGATAATTGCGGACAAACATGCAATCGTCCCTGAAAAACTACGATCCAAGTAAGCAAAACGCATCCACGCGGGCAACGTCACGGGATATCTATTAGTGTTATATACTAAAACCTTCTCCAGAATGTAATGAACACTTTCCTGAAAACTGCATCAAAATCCGTTCAGCCAAACGCGAGATAATCGCGGACAAACATACATACATGCATACATACAGGTCGAATTGAGAACCTACTTTTTTTTTTGAAGTCGGTTAAAAACATGGGCAACTTTAAGGTTACCTAGGTGAAAGCTACAGGGTGGCCACTATA